>PVJC01026143.1:0-24211 GCA_004026665.1 Murina feae
CTGACCCCCACCACCTGGCTCCCCTGCTGGTTGGCTTAACGGCCCTGCCCCCCACAAGCCTGATCACCCACAACTTCCCTCCCCTCTTGGCTTCTAACTGCCTCTACCTTGGCCTCACCACCATGACTTTGTTCAGGAGAATGTCTGGAAGGTCTATTGGAAGGTCTCCCAGTCTAGCATATTACCCTTTTATTAGTATAGATTATATTCTCTATGCTATACGTTACATCCCTGTGATTTATTTTCTAACTGCAATTTTTTTATCTCTTAATCCCTTCATCTTTTTTACCTGTCTTCCCACTCCTCCCCATTGACAATCATCAGTGTGTTCTCTGTATATGAGTCTATTTCTGTTTTGTTTTGTTTTTAGATTCAACGTATAAGTGAAATCATATGTGTTTATCTTTCTCAATCTGATTCATTTCCCTTAGAATGATACTCTGCATACATCCATGTTGTCACAAATGGCAAGATTTCATTCTTTTTTTATGATTAACTAGAGGCAGAGTGCATGAAATTTGTGCACAGAATGGGGTTAAGGGGTGGTGGTGGTGTCCCTCAGACCAACCTGCACCCTTTCCAATCTGGGAACCCTTGAGGGATGTATGACTGCCCATTTAGGCCCAATCCCATGGGCAGTTGGACATCCCCTTTCACAATTCAGGACTGCTGGCTCCCAACCTCTCACCTGCCAATAACCACTAACCACTCCCCTGCCAGCCTGATCAATGCCTAAGTGCTTTTGAGCCGGCCTGATTGCCTCTAACTGCCCTCCCCCTGCCAGGATGGTCCCCCCCAACTGTCCTCCCCTGCAGGCCTGGGTCCCCCCAACTGTCCTCCCCTGCAGGCTTGGGTCCCCCGCCAACTGCTCTACTCTGCCAGCCTGGTCACCCCCAACTGTCCACCCCAGCCAGCCTGGTCCCCCTTAACTGTCCTCCCCTTCAGGCCAGGGTCCCCCCCAACTGCCCTCCTCTGCCAGCCTGGTCCCCCCTGCAACTGTCCTCCTCTGCCAGATATGCAGTTGATTCTAATTTAATTCTAACTCTTAATTCAACTCTAATATTTATTGGGATCATCAGTCCAAATACCTTGCTTTTAATTTCTTCAACGAAAAGCATCCAGATTTCTTTCAGTGTTGGAGGGGTAAATTGCCCAACAAAGTTGAGTAGAGGAGGGAATCTGAAAAGTTTAGCTTCTTAAAGACTAATATGGAGCCTGACTACATATTTTTTAAATCTTTGACTTCTGAGAGCTTCCAAGACCCAGTTTATTCCTTCTCTTTCTGCCCCCTATTTGAGCAAGTTGATAAAAAAGCCAGGGCATTCCTCCTTTGGCATCAGAGGGAAGTTCAAACCCTTCCAGGAAACAATTCTTCTGTAATCCCATGCCCCCCAAATCATTATGAAAACTATAGTTAGTTACTCACACTTTCTCTTATATGACACTCAAACTAATTCTAGATCAGTGTGGGTGCTGTCCTCCTGATATAATACATTTTTTTCTTCTCAGTGTGTGCATCTAGACATCCAACCTGTCTGATCAGGCTGGTATAGCAAATTATCATTAAAAAATATGTAAGAAAACTGTATATTTAAAAAGATGTAAGAAAACTAGATATTTAAATAACAAATATTTATTTTTCATAGTCCTGGAGGTTGGGAAGTCCAAGATGAATCCAGTGTTTGGTGAGGGTAATCTTCTTGTTTTGCAGATGGCCTTCTTCTCATTGTATCCTCACATGAAAGCATGCTCTCTTCTTCTTCTAAGGGCCCTAATCCTATTATGAGACCCCATTTCCCAATACCATTACACTGTGTATAGAGTTTCAGCATATGAATGGGAGTGGGAGTGCACAAACATGTAGTCTACAGCAAGGCAGGTACACACCATCTGCATTGGATGGGTATAAGAAATAGTTTTCACAGAAGATTTTTAAACTTAGTCTTCCTTGCACCACCTGTTTCAAAGGCAGTTCCTTTGTCTTTTGAACACTCTGTGGTATAAATTGGTTGGCTCTCACATTTTCCCAGTACTAGCTAGAGAATAATTTTCTTAAGTATACTAAATCAGTTAGTATTTACTCATCTTTCTCTAGTTTCCAAAATTAGAAGCATGCCTTCAATCTACTTTCAGAGAGGAAGGGAGAGAGAGAGAGAGAGAGAGAGAGAGAGAGAGAGAGAGAGAGAGAGAGAGAGAGAGATGAAAACATCAATGATGAGAGAGAATCATTAATTGGCTGCCTCCTGCATGACCCCTATTGGGGACGAGCCTACAACCTGGGCATGTGCCCTTAACTAGAATTGTACCTGGGACCCTTCAGTCCGCAGGCTGATGGTCTATCCACTGAGTCAAACTAGCTAGGGCTCAATCTACTTTCTTAATCCAGAAGTCCTGGATGGCTAATTTTATACCTTGTCAACAATGGCTGTTTCATTTTTATTTATTGCTTAATTTCTGAAATATATAGTGCCTATATTTCTAATTGCTCTGACACTCAGATTATCCATGTTATTAGATTGTGAACTGGTCTACTGTACCTATGACTAGAAGCCTAAAGTACAATTTCATGATTTGTGGCAAATTCATAAATTCAACCATTCGGTTTATGCTAAAATCGCTTCCTATTTTTAGTAGCATTCCATCGTAATGCAGATGGAAGTCTTCTACCAATATTCCAAAAACAAGTTAAAATGAAAATGAATTATCCATACCTATCTCTACTCCATCTGTGTAAGGCAAATGAAAATAAAATAGGAAAATTGAACTGGAACCTGTGGTGTTCCTCTGGGCATGATGATTACTGAGTCCTTGTCCAGGTGGAGATGAAGAATGAAACCACGGACAAAAGGTGATATAGTAAAAGGTGTAAATTTATTGAGAAACAAGCACAGACTCCCATCTGGGGAGAGGGAGAGAGTCCCACTAAGTCCCTTTTTTCCACTGTTTATAAAGGCTGCAGTTCTTTGTGCCTTGACATCTCCTCTGATTGGTCACTATCCCCTCTGATTTGGTCACTATAGCAACTTCAGAGCTCAAACCTCCAGTGAGGTATGTGAAGTTCTCTCCTTTTTCTCCCTTATTGTTTTCCTGCTTCCTTTGGACTTTCTTCTTCCCTCTCTGAATGAGGAGCTTCCTTCGCTTTATTCTGTAAATCTATATTTTCTGCAGCTCCCAGCTCCCTTATTCTATGGAAATGTAGCTTCTGCTGCTCTGTAGTTTTTCCATGGACTCCTTTATTCCTCAAATTTCTTAAACCTGCCTATTTCACCCCTAAAAACCCCTTTAAAAAGACAATAGATTCATGGATGTCTATTTAAAAAAAGAGCCACTTCTCTACTTGGTTATGAAAATTTTATCCAATTTTTGAACAAATTTAACAATGATTTAAAATTCTTGTCTGTTACTGCCAGATTTAAATGAAGATTTCAAAATGCAGTTGTTAATTTGAAAATAATGATTTCATCAAATGGTATCCCTATTTTGTTTCCCAAGTTGATGTATAGGTTAGTGATTTTTTTTATTAAAAATGTAATTCAAAGTTATTTTCAAAATAAAACCATATAGTGAAAATTATCCCCTCCTTTTCATAAACACTAGAGTCCTTGTCTTTCCTTTTAGAGGCAAAGGGATAGATTAGAATTTTTATGTATGTCTTAAAAATAGTCTACATGAATACATGCAAGTATGTGAGCTTTTTAATACAAGAGTAGAGGAAAAGGGAACTTGGGAGAAGGGAACGGTTTTGAAGACAACAGGATGGCTGGTGAGCTGGGAAGAAGACTCTAGGCTGATTTGGTTCAGTGGATAGAGCATCGGCCTGTGGACTGAAGAGTCCCAGGTTCAATTTTGTCAAGGGCACAAACCTCCATTTCAGGGTATACTGGATCAAGATTTAAACAATAAAGCTGAGAGGATGGCAATTTAAATTCGCAGGAGAAATTAAAAATGGTGGCGAGTAAGTGGATGCTGAATGGACATCCTCCTAGGAACAAAATGGTATTACAACTAAAATGCAGAAAAACTTCCTGAATAATCAACAGAAAACTCAGGAGGGAACCCTGACACCCAAGGACCAAAAGTGAAGACTGCATAGAGACTAGTAGGAGGGGCAGAGGAGTGAAAGGGCTGGCTTATGGTCCCTAGACAGCAACTGAAGTCTCAGAGAGATATCTCAGCTGTGGGGGGTTGCCACTGAGAACTCTGGGATCTAATCCCCAAGATGGACTCCCAAGGATAGAGCACCAAAACTAAGGTGGGTACCCACATAACATCTGGCTATGAAAAGCAGTAGTATGTTGTCTGCCAGGGAGTAACAGCTGAAAATTCAGGCACCCTCTTAAAGGACCAAATTCCCTGTGAAGCCACCCACCTTGTCCTCTGGCAGAGGGAAGATGAAGTGGACTAGAGCTATGAGGACAGAAGCCAGGACTAGGAAGTCAGGGGACAGAGCTCAGAAGGCAGACACCTCAAGTTTCCTGGGCTGAGTCATTCCCTCATACAGTGGAGGATATCTTTCCCACATAGACATCTGCCTTGCCTGGGAGAAAGACAGTTGACACACTCTATTGGAAAACAACTTGCCCTGAGGTCACTTAAGATATTAAAAATAATAATTAGCCTCCAGGCATTAACAACTCCCCCACCTATTGAAAAAAACTCTCACCACAAGTGAGGACAATGGCCTGGGAGCAATTCTAGTCAGAATCCTATCAGTCTGTAGACAGAGGCGGTTTCTGGAGGCTTGAGTCTTTGCCTGATCTTACTAGTCAGATACAGCCTTTAACACTGTCCTACACTAGAGATTGAGAGTTTTGAGGATCTACCTAATACATAGTCATAAATCCAAACAGAAAGCCAAAATGAGGAGACAAAGAAACAACCCCCAAATGAAAGAACTAAAAATTCTTTAGAAGAAGAGATAAATGAGGCAGAGATAAGAAATTTATCTGAATCAGAATTTAGAATAATGATGGTAAAGATACCCAACGGCATAAAAAAATAAATAGTAAGTATGAAAAAAGAACAGTCTGAGATAAAGAATGATATAACACATTGGAATGAATACACAGATTAGTGGAAGCTGAGGACTAAATCAGTGAATTAGAAGACAGAGTTGAAAATAACACTCAATCAGAAAACCAGAAAGAAAAACAATTAAAAAATAGGAGGACAGCTTAAGGGAGCTGTGGGACAATGTGAAATGTAACAATATTAGAATAGCAGGTGTGACAGAAGAGGCAAAAAGGGAGAAAGGCATATAGAAGGTGTTTGAAGAAATAATGGCAGAAAACTTCCCTAACCTGATAAAGGAAAAAGTCACACAAGTTCAGGAGGCACAGAGAACCCCAAACAATAAGAATTCAAATAGGCCCATGCCCAGACACACAATAATTAAAATGTCAAAAATTAAGGAGAGAATCTTAAAGGCAGCAAGAGAAAAGAAAACTCTTATCTACAAAGGAGTTCCCATAAGGCTGACACCTGATTTGTCATCAGAAACTCTACAGGCCAGAAGGGAATGTCATGAAGTACTCAAAGTAATGGAAAACAAGAATCTGAGACCAAGATTATTATATCCAGCAAGGCTATCATTCATAATCCAGCAAGGCTATTATTCATAATACTATCATTCATAAAAGTGCATATTATTACTGCTGTTCAGTATCTTATTTCAGTTAAATATATATATATATATATATATATATATATATATATATATATATATATTTATATATACTATCTATTTCTAAGATTATACCATACTAGAGGCCTGGTGCACGAAATTTGTGCATGGGGTGGGGGGCGTCCCTCAGCCCAGCCTACACCCTCTCACAGTCTGGGAGCCCTTGGGAAATGACTGACTGATGGGGAGTGGGCCTAAGCTGTCAGTCGGACATCCTTAGCACTGCCATGGAGGTGGGAGAGATTCCCACCACCACCACTGCACTCACCAGCTATGAGCCCAGCTTCTGGTTGAGCAGCACTCCCCCTAATGGGAGCACACTGATCACCAGAGAGCAGCTCCTACATTGAACATCTACTCCCTGGTGGTCAGTGTGCATCATAGTGACCAGTCAATTTGTATAGTAGGCTCTTATTATATAGGATTAGCACATTTATATTTCCCTTATATTTTTATTGTTTGTAGAAATGGAATAAAGACAGGGAATTGCACCAAATCCTATATAATAAGTCTAATATGCAAAAATTGTCCCTTCAACCAGGAGTTCGACCGCTCGCTATGATGTATGCTGACCACCAGGGAGTGGCATGGAACATGGTGGGCATTGGCAACACGATGCTGGCAGCGGGCAGCAGCGGAGGTGCTGCTGGTCCCTATGGGCCCCAATGAGAGCAAGACTGCAGTGGGATGGTGGAGTAGGTGAGCGGGTGGCACCAGGCCAAAGCAAGTGTGAGCAGGGCCCAATCACCACACAGAGGGCGACCAGCAGTGGTGGTGAGGATGCCATCCAGCTCCCAGGCACTGAGGGAGCCAGGCGGGGGCCCAATGACTCAGGTGGAAGGGTATATGCGGGGGCCCAGGTACTGCCCATAGGTCAGCTGGGGACCTGCCCTTCCACACCAGACACTCACACTTTGATTGCTGGCCAGGCCTAGGGACCACAATCATACATGAATTTTATCCACCGGGCTTCTAGTACCTATATATAAGTGAATCAGCACAAAAGCCCATGAGGTAACCACCTGGAGAGTCAAGTTAGTAGAATATCCTTAACCATTCATGTTCCCTCCAAAATTACTACCATCTCTCTCTCCCTCAAACAACCTCTCTGGCTGCTAAACACTTATGGTTACCATTTTCCCACTTTGCTTTAGTTTTGCTACCTAAGTGTGCAACCTTAAGCCTTATAGTTTGGTTTTGCCTGTTTAGAATTTCAGGTGATTGGAATCGTTCAGTATGAATTGTTTCATGTATGGTTTACTCAATGCTTTCTACTCTTTGTCCCACCTATCTTACTGTTTTTCTTCCAAAATTTTCTCCTTTCTGGTCTTTACTGCAAATCATTGTTCTATTTTTTTCCTCTACTAACTTGGAATTTACACGTTCTTATGCAGTTATTTTACAGATTAATCAGAAGATTATGACGTATATTTTTGGTTCTTAAAGCCCTTTATTAATTGATATTTTACCCTCTTCATGGAAAAGGCAAGGACCTTTGACTCTTTTAAGTACCTCAATTCCTTTTAGTTCCCCTTGAAACTTTTAAGCCATCATTGTATGTCCTTTAATTCTTCCTGTATTTTCAACATTATCATGGTAATCATCATCATTGTTAGTTTACTATTTAAATTTGCTTTATAGTCACCTTTTAATTACTCTTGATTTCTTTCTGAATCTCAGCTTTCACGTGGTATAATTTTCCTCCTGCCTGCAAAGCATGTCTTTAGTGTTCCTTTAGTGCTTATCTACTGAATATAAATTCTGTTGGGAGTGCCTTCAAATTGTTTATTTCACTTTATTCTTAAAATATATTTTTGCTAGCTTTATAATTCTGGATTGAGTGTTATTTCCTTTCAGCACTTTGAAGATATTTTTTTCTTGTCTTCTGGCTTCTATTAACTATTGAAAAAGTTAGCTGTCTGCCTAATTGCTGCTCTTTTGAAAGCAATCTGCCTTTTATGTTACTTCTGACTGCTTTAAGATTCTCTCTCCTTTCTGTTTTTTAACATTTTAGTATGAGGTACTTGGTCGGTTTCTCTTTATATGTATCTTCTGTTTTTTTACCTTCCTTTCTAATGTTTCCTCCTTGTTTCCCCTTTTTGCTTCATTCTGGTTAGTTCTTCTGACCAATCAATATTCCAAGCTACTGATTGTTTAGCTACTTAAACAGCTGTTAAATCAATCTATTTAATTGTTGCTTATTTAACTTACTAGAGGCCCAGTGCATGAATTCATGCATGGGTAGGGTCCAGCTGGCTCACCCCAACCAGAGCCTATAAGGCCAGGCTGGCCTCGGGGAAGGGGTCACAGGTGGAACTCCTAGGTGAACTCCTGATGGAGGGGACAATTTGCATATTAGCCTTTTATTATATATGATAATTTATGTTTGGTATTTTATTATGGTTTTCAATTTTTTACCAAAGTTCTTGATTTCTTCTTGTCTCTTGAACAAAATAAGTGTGATTATTTTAAAGTCTATGTCTAAAAACTTCAACATCAGAAGTGCTTGTGAATTTTATTTTCAGTTATTTCTGTTTGTTTGTTTGTTGCTTTGTCTCTGAGTTCCTAATTATTTTTTACTGTGTACCAGACATTGTATTTTCAAAGATGTTGCAGAAATAATTTTTAACTTGAAATAACATCTACTCACAAAAAGGATTTGTGTATGTGTATTGTTTTTTTTGGGGGGGGGGTTGGGGGGAGGAGGCATGCATATGTAGTACTAATACTCTGTGATCACCTTAATCTAATTTCTTCCAAGCATGTAGAAGAGTACTAATGCTACACAGGATGTGATAGTAATGCCTCTTTTGAAAGATACTAAAGTGCCTCCTAGGGTATATAGAGATATATACAATCAGATTTCAATGTGATCTGTACTGGTACTTTATTTAATACTTTCTCTGTACCAGGTAGTATTTTAAGTGCTTTCCAAATAAGAAAATTTTACAGCAATGATTATGAGATAATATTATTGTCCCTGTATTACAGATGCAAAACTGTGGCAGAAAGGAGTTTGTTATGTGGCTTTAAATAGAACAGCTGAGCTTTGAATCCAAGTAATCTGGTTTCAGAGTCTCTGATGCTAACTGTCATGGTAGAGTGAGAATATACTTTAGGGGGAAAACTCTGGTTACTGTTTATGCCAATTCCTCTAAGCTCCCTTAGCTCAGTTTCTGGCTGCTAAATGTATTGAACCAAGGGGCAAACACACTTAATGGGATTATTTAAATTAAAGTTTTTTTCCAGAGGCAAGTTTTGTGAATTGTCACTAGGCTAAATTAATGAAATTGGTTTGGTAAGAGATGATGCTGTTGAGACAAATTTAGATTTTGAGTACTATGCTATTCCGAGAAATGGCAACTTTTGGAATTATGTGGGGAAGGGCAGTTAGGAGTGGTACAAGTATATTCGACTTTGTCTAATTATAAATTTAAGAATGAATTATCTATCTCATTTTGGCAGTGGTGCTGGGTGATAACAAGAAAATCACAATAGGATTATTATATGGAGGAAGAGACTCCTAATTTTGTAAACTCGCTGCTGTGGTTCAGAATTGGGAGGAAGCAAAATTGTGGGTTGATTGTGTGGTCTCTATAGACTACTTAGTACTGAGAGCAGCAAGTATGGAGGAACTGCATCTTGGAACTCAGAATCTTAGCTGATTCATGTGTGAGATTTGTTTATTGTGGTTCTTTTCACAATGACTGCTCAGCCTGCTTCAGCTTGAACAGTTGGCTCAGTACCCAGAGAGTGTTTGATTCACTAACTTAGGAAGCAAAATATCACATACTATAGCGGAAACTTACCCTGGATAAATGTAGATCATTTAGTCAAATTGCTATATTCTCAACATGTTAAGGCTTCCTTGGGAGAAAAATGCTTTAAGAGCTTTCTTAGAAACACAAGTAAACAGAACTTATTTTTCAGGAACCTGAAAAGCATGACCTAACTTAAGATTCAGGACCAGCCAACATGACCTTGGAGGGAAAGATGCAATAAACAAGAAAATGACCAGACTAAGGCATGAAACTAGTCCTATAGAGGGCCTTTATGAGTCAGGACTCCTGATTGCAAGTGACAGAAACCAGATTCAAATCAGCCTCATCACAGCCATCAAGAGAGGGAGAAGGGGGATAAATGACTGTCTTGGGCTGACTACACTGCACATCCATATCAATTTAAACTTGTTGGCTGGAGAGAGTTCCAACAAGTTTAGCAGGCCTAAATTTACTTAGGAGGGTTGTGAATTTAAAAGGGGAGAAAAAGGGATGCTTTATTGGCTCATGATGTTGAAGACAATAGGCATGGCACTAAGACATGACATTTGACTGAGTCCAGAGGCTAAAAATATAGCACCACTGCCCTTGTGCCATACAACCTGCCTCTGCCCTCTGTTCTATCTTTGTGGACTTATTAACTCCTACTGCTTTTCCTGTGGCATTAGAGAAGAAAGTGCTCTTCCTCGGTTAGTCAGGTCTGGGATAATTATTATATTGGTTATCTACTGCTACATGACAAATCATCTCAAAACTCAGCAGTTTAACAAACAAACATCATCTCAATTTCTGTGTGTTAGGCATCTGGAAGAAGTTTAGCTAGATGGTATGGCTAAGGGTCTCTCATGGGATTGCAGCTAAGGTATTGGCCAGAGCCATAGTCATCTAACGGGGCTGGAGAAACTGCTTCCAAGTTCATTCATGTGGTTGTTGGTTGGAAGGCTTCAGTTGCTTTTTAAAAAATATATTTTTTTATTGATTTCAGAGGGGAAGAGAGAGAGAAATAGGAACATCAATGATGAAAGAGAATCATTGATCAGCTGCATCTTGCATGCCCCCTACTGGGGACCCAGACTACAACCAGGCATGTGCCCTGACAGAAAATCAAACTGTGACCTTCTGGTTCATAAATTGATGGTCAATAACTGAGCCATGCTGGTCAGACAGGGCTTCAGTTTCTTGCCTTGTAGCCCACCTCCCCACCCCACCCCTAAGGCTGTTCACACAACATGAAGCTGGTTTCCCCCAGAGTGAGTGATCAGAGAGTGAGAGAAACTAAAACAGAAGTGCAGTTCCTTTTATAACCTAATCTCAGGAGTAAAGTATTATTTCTGCTATATTCTGTTGGTTCCACAGACCAACCCTGGTATAGTGTGAGAGAGGATTATACAAGGGGCTGACAACAGGAAGTAGCATGGTCACTGAGGGCCATCCTAACGTCCGGCTGCTGCAGGTACTATAATAGGCAGAACTTAAAGGTGGTCCCACATTCTTGCTTCATGGCATACATACTCTCTGTAATCCCCTCCACTTGCATGTGGACTGAAGCCGGTGAATATGATTGACTAGCCACATCCTTAATGAGGTTACACTGTATGGCTAAGATGAAAAGATTTTGAATGTTTGAGGTCATCAAAAGGGAGATTATTCTGGGTAAACCTGACCTAACCAGTGAGTCCTTTAATAGAGGCTCAAAAATGTGAAGCAATGGCACTCTCCTGTTGGCCTGGAAGAAGCACACTGTCACATTGTGGAGAGGGCCACGTACCAGGGAGTGGTGAGGGGCCCCTAGTTGCTGAGGAACTCAGCTGCAAGAAACCAGATACTGCCAATAGTCAGTGGGCTTCGAAGGGGAATCCAGGCCTCAGACGAGAGAGCAGCCTTGCTCACACCTTCACGCAGCCTGAACACAACATTCAATTAGGCTGTGTCTGCACATCTGACCTACGGAGATCATGAAATCATAATCGCGTGTTGTTTTCATCTATTAAATCAGTGGTAATTTGTTATGCAGCATAATAAACTAATAAAGGTACCTACCTGCAAAAGGTAAAAGACAGGTAGTTGTCAATATCTCCTCACGTTGTGAATTGGGATGAAGATCCATCCCTAAGAAGAGAAAGATGCTCTTTAAGAAATGAGGGTTGGCATGGGCTACTAGGCAAACCAAATTTAACTCGCAGAGTTTATGATAATATTTCAAACCTGGGGATCCCATCATTTCAAGGATTTGAATCATCCAGCAAACAATATTTAAAACAGCTCAAAATGTGGTCTGTGTATGATCTATAATAGAACTCTCCGGAGTGTTAGTTAAGATATAAGTTCCTAGGCTTTGCTCCAGATGTATTGACTCATCTCGGGCCTGTAGCTTAGAGCTATGAATCACTTTTATTTATCATTTCATAGATATTTTCATTCTGAAGATTTTCAAAATCAGAAAAAACTGAACAGCTGTCAGGGATAGGGGGATTGGAAGATTAGATAAAATTGATGAAGGGATTAAGGGAAAATAACCTCATGGACACAGACATCAGCATAGTGATTACAGAGGGGAAGGGGGAGGAGCAAGTAGAAAATTATATAGGAGTACAAATGGTGACAGAAGGAGACTAGACTTCAAGTAGTAAACACATAATCTAATATAATAAAAGAAAAACATGCAAATTGACCATTACCACCAGCCAATCAGAGAGGCTGTATGCAAATTAACCCGGCCAACAGCCATGGAGCTAGAGCAAACCAAAGGCTTCTGTTGCAACTGCCTGCCTAGGCTGGCTGAGCCTCTGCTCACAGCCACGCCCACCAGCCAATCAGAGCAGCTGTATGCAAATTAACCCAGCCAAGATGGAGGCTGGAAGGGCGGCTCTGCACTGGGAGACTCCACTGCCGGCCAGCATAGCTGTGCCAGGTGTGTCAGCTCAGTAGGAGGGGGGGTCTGGCCTGGGGCCTCCTCGGGGTGTCCAGGAGCAGCTGTCCTGGGTCTGCTGCCTGGCTTTACCCCCCGGGGGCCTCTGCGGGACATCCAGGAACACCTGTCCTGGGTCCACTGCCTGGCCCTGGGGGCCTCCGCAGGGTGTCCAGGAACACCCGTCAAGGGTCCGCTACCTTCATCCGCCCCCCCAGGGGCCTCCACAGGGTGTGCAGGAGCGTCTGCTGCACAGTGCGGAGAATCTGAAGCCAGTTCACTGCCCAGCTCTACCCCGGGTGTGTTTGCTCAGCAGCAGGGTCCCACCGAGGGATTCTGCACTAGCATCCGCCCCTGGCTTGCCACCCAACTCTGCGCCAGGTGTGTCCCCTCAGCGGTGTGGGCCCATCAGGTGTGTGCAATCATGGGCCCTCCGGTGGGAAACATCCAGGCCTGCACTCACCAGCCTTCCCACCCCCCAGTGCATGAACCCTGAAGGGGCTGTGGGCAGCCTGAAAATGGCTCTCAGCCCCTCACCCAGGCTGGCCAGGCATGCCAGCAGGTGGACATCCCCCCGAGGTGTCCCAGACTGCAAGAGGGCACAGGCCGGGCTGAGGGACCCCCCCCCCCGAGTGCACAAATTTTTGTGCACCGGGCCCCTAGTACAGTATAAAGATGATGACTTATAGAATTGTACACTTGAAGCCTATATAATTTTATTAACTAACCAATATAACCCCAATAAAATCAATAAAAATGTTAAAAACACAGAGAAAAAAAATTAAAAAGCTGAAGTGAAATAGAGTGAACGCATATACCTTTCACCAAGATTTATTAATTGTTAATATTTGACTCAATATTTTACTTTTCATATACATAATTATGTACATGATTTTATTGCTAAACCATTTGAAAGCAAGGTACAAAAGATCATGACACTTTACCCCTAATCACTTTCATACATATCTCCTCAGATGACATTATCTCATATAATCACGTACCCTTATCACACTGAAGAATTGAAACATTGACGTATCACCTAATATATAGTCATTTTTTTCTAGTAGTACTCAAAATGACCTGCAGATATTTGCTTCTTATAGTTTGATACATAAACCAGCAGCTTAGGCATCTCTGTATTTTGACAGGAATCCAGCGATTCATATACACATGAGTTTGAGACGCCTGCAGCAGTTGTTTGATTGAAGACCTAATCAAGGATCACATTGCATTTTTGTTGTCAATGTTTTCTTTACTCTCTAACATCTTCAAACTGAAATAGCCTATGTGGTATTTTTCTACTCTCTCTTTCTGCTTCCGCCCCCCTTGCCTCTCTTCCCTCCTTCTACCTGGCAAAAACAATGGTGTGAAATTTTAAATTTTTTTCCATGCTTTTGAGACTAACCACAGAACACTCATAAGTTTTCTGGTATGAGTGATACAGCAAAATGTAGAGGAATGTGGTGGCAGCTGACATCCACAGGAGTTGGCTGAGGTTTCATGAAATACATGAACTTCTGTGGATCCTGAAATCACAAATGCTGACTGTAAGGCAGACAAGTTGCGGGGATAAGCACGAGGCATTTGGGAAACCAAGTTAGTTGGTTTCTCTTGAGTGTCTAGTTCAAGAAACAAAATCCATTTGAAAAGTATATTGCAGCCAGAGTCATGAGCAATCAGAAATCTTAATTAAAAATAATTTCCAGACTCATTAGAAAAATGGAGGCAATCTAGCTATGAACATAAAATTATATCTGGGCGGTGAGATTGGTGAGTTTCAATTTTTATTATATTTCCTGCCAGTCTTTTGCAAAAAAGGAATCATTATAAAAATCTGACATGAATTATAAATTTTATATGAGAACTTCCCAATACATTAAATACAACTCCAGCATTCACTTTATAAATAATTACAGTAATATCCCATATTTTATTTCCCCATTTTGTTATTTTAATCTTCTCCCTATTATTGGACATTTAACTTGTTTGCAATTTTTCACTGTAATATAAAGATTTGTTCATGCATATATTATATCTCTGATTTTTTTTTTATATATATAATAGAGTCCTAACAGGATTACTGGGGCAAAGCTCACAATAGACTTCAACTAGGAAGTGTGATTCCCTCAGAGGCACTGGCTGTGCCATCATTCTCAGTCCTTCTCCCTAATCATTCTGACCCAGGAAGAGAGCACCTGGATTCAAGCTGGAAGCCCCCAAAAGATGTGGAGACCTGACAGACAAAGGCAGAAAAGATGGGTTTGCAGCTGGGTCCTGACATTGCACTGCTCCTCCTCCTGTCCTGAAGCTGTCTGTGCAGCCCCTGCTTGAGTCATGTGATTAACCTTAGAGGCCTTCCCCACAAGTCTGTTTTGCTTGTTATTCTGGGTTTCTTTCTGTTGCTACCAAAAAAAGAACCCCCTAACTAATACTGATGGTGGATGCATACAACAGATACCTAGAGAAAGATAGTATTTGAAATTAGCCGTTGGATTGTGGAGGGTGAAAAGCAGTGTGGCTCCCTTCTGTGTTCTGAGACAGAAATGTGAAAGCTCATGGGAAATGGTAGCCGGATACCTCATCCATCTCCCTCCCTCAGGCAACTGGGCATCTCATCAGGGTGAAGCTCTTGGTGTCTATTCGCATTTTCCAAATGAAGAGAATGAAGCTGATGAGAGATCCTGGCCCCATAAATTATGAAGCTGGTTCTGGTGAAGGTCACAATCATTAAGTGGAGGTGATATGACTCAAAACCTAGGCAACCTCACTCCATAACCTTGGTTCTTAGCCACTTCTTTATACTCCCTTGCCCAGTGTAGCTAAGCCTTCTGTATATAACAAGAATCTAATGCCAACTGCCCCCACCTATAGAGTTGCCAGAAACAGCAAATAAAAACACAAAACTCCCAGTTAAATCCTTTCAGATAACCAACGAGAGATTTAATTTAGTATATGTATGTCCCAAATGTGTCTAGGCATACTTGTATTAAAATATTATCTGAATTCAAATTTAACTGGGTGTTCTATATTTTGTCTGGCAACCATACATGGCCCAATCCCTTATCTCTCTTTTTCATTATTGCTCTGTTTATAACAAAGGTTAATTAAAATTTAGCACGTACATGCCTTTGAGGGAACAGTGAAGAAAATATTTTCAAAGGAAATTTCAGAAATTGAGATCCACTGAAAGTGTTGCTATAGTCTCACCTATATTCCGTGAGCTAGTCTAAGCAGCCAGCTTTAATTAAAAGTTTGATGGCCTGGTGAGTGCAGACAATTGCTGAATGCTGTGCTAATTGAATTCTTTTCCCTCTATCATTTTTGGGCTATGCAGGCTCTCAAGGCCTGCAAGAACTAAAAACATTAGTTTGGACATATGCGTATGTGCATGGCGTACCTTCCTCTTGTGCATTAGTTTGTACATACATGAATGTGCATAGTATACCTCCCTCTCGTGCATTAGTTTGTACATACATGAATGTGCATAGCAGACCTCCCTCTTGTGCATTAGTTTGTACATACATGAATGTGCATAGTATACCTCCCTCTCGTGCATTAGTTTGTACATACATGAATGTGCATAGCGTACCTCGCTCTCATGCATTAGTTTGGACATATGTGTATGTACATGGCATACCTCTCTCTCATTCTGGTCTCCTGGAGCTCAGAAGAATCTTCTTTCCCACAAGAAGCAGATTGCTGAGCCAGGCTGCAGAATCCTTTAAACATGCACATTGCTAACTGTCTTCATGGGCCAGGACTGCAGAGAAGAGAGATGTGATGAAAATGGGATCCCTAAACTCAGCAGTTAGGAATCATGCTCGAGGCGAGTGATTGCAGACGGCAAGGGGTGTGGTCAGAGATCCGAAGGCAGTGCAGTAATCAGGGCACAAGAAATAGTCAGACACACAGAAATCTTTGGCTCAAATTAAACATGGAATCTTCAGAAGTTATATTGATGAGTCAGCCTTTCAAGTCTGTTTTTTGTTTGTTAGTTATTGCCTTTTTTACTTTTTTTGGTACATTAAAAACACACACACCACAAGCCTTTCTTTCCATTGTCATCAGTGTTTGAAATGGCTAATCCAAGGAACTGGATGAAAATAAGCTATGAATATCTTCATGTACATCTTTCAAGCTTTTGCATATATCCTAGGATGAGGTATTGCTTTTGATAAGTTATTTTGAAGGTATGGGCTATGCAAAAAGCTGTCATTTGGCTCTCCTATCCTAAACAGACTTTACAAAAGAGATGAAAGAGCTAATTTGGGCATGCTAAAAGTTGCCAAGGATAAGCATTCCTATTATACACTCTGAACAAAGTGTGTTAAATATAGTCCCCCAGGGACTAGTGTGTTCAGTCTTAGTTGACAAACAGGTAGCTTTTCTGCAAACATAGCGTCCACTTCAAATATTTACAACAGAGAGTATTTAATGCAGGAAACCAGGTGACTGAGAAGTTAGAAAATCAGAAGATAGTGAGGAGCTCGGTAAACAGTAGGAAGTCACTTCTACAGTATAAGAATTTAGATCTCTGGCCCTAGCCGGTTTGGCTCAGTGGATAGAGTGTCGGCCTGTGGACTGAAGAGTTCAGTTCCAGTCAAAGGCATATGCCTGGGTTGTGGCTTGATCCTCAGTGGGGGGCATGCAGGAGGCAGCCAATCATGGTTCTCTCTCATCATTGATGTTACTATCTCTTTCTCTCTCTCTTTTCCTCTCTAAATTGAATAAAAATAAAAGAATTTAGTGCTCTGGGATCCCAGCAATGAGGTCACCTTCTGGAAGCTGGAACCCTGGCACATGTGCCTGATGGGAGCTTGAGCCTTGGAAAAAATAGTTGGAGCTGGTGCCAGCAAAGCTGCCCGGCATATTATTATTTAATCAGGTTGTGATTCTTATTGAACTGCTGTGCATATGTTGTCTCCTCATTGGAGCAAATTAATGCAGTGACTGAGGCAGATCTGGATACTGAATGGTGCCTGTGGCTGTTCCTAATAAGAGAGTTGCAATAAAAGCTCCTAGATTGTGGGATCTGCAGGCTGATGCCAGTCTATAAGCTGTTTATCACTGGTTCATGTTGCAAAAAGTACCATAATAAAGAGTAAGTATTTAAAATTACTCTATCAGATTGGTATCAAAATTCCTATGCCCATGGTATGTACTGGTAACAGTAAAAAAATCAAGACTTGTATGTTATGTTTTGAATTTCCATTTTTCCAACAATTCATTTTTATTGCATTTCCCAATGAATTTGTTCATGTCAGATTAGAAACAAAAATGTGCTATTCATTTACTACAAATTATTGAAAAGCATTGGTCTTGATGAGTTGAGGCTTTGTGAAATCTATTATTACTCTTGGATATAGCAGCTGTGTGTAACTTCAGACCACTCCCCATTGTGAAGGAGGTGAGTGAACTTGCCACTATTCATAGAGTATTTGGTGGTGGTTGCATCTTTGCCTATACAGGAACATGTGTGTGTGTGTGTTGTGGGGGGGGGGGCGCAAAGGGGCATAGAAATTTCCAATGAGCTGACTGTGTAGCTTATATCCTATTGTCCTCTCCTCTTCCCCTGCCATAGCTGGCATTCCTAAGAGTAGAAGTAATCAGTGTTTGGTATTTCCCATTTGGACATTAGAACAGTGAGTGACCTACTCAGGTGGAAGTTGAGTGGAACTAAGTTACCATAAAATCAAACCTAAGAAGTCTCCAGGGTTCCTGCACAGGATTCCCACTTTCCTGGAATTGTGTGGACTCTGCTCTTTGTAGCTTGGTTGTTCTTCCTTCAGTTCTGGAGTTCCCCAATACTGTCCTTCTAATAAATTTGCTTCTTGCTTAAGTGTTAAATCTGTTGCCTGTCACTAAGCCCACCTTAAATGGTACAAAAGATCATGCAATTTTAAATGCATTTTGATATATCTTGCCAAATTGCTTTCCAGAAAGTTGTATGTGTACAGTATACCATCTCCAAGGATATGAACAACAGTCTCCAAATATCTTTCCTAGAACTGAATATTCAATGTATTTATCTCTCTATCTGTTTATCTACTTCTTTGCCATTCTGTTCAGTTGGAAATGGGATCTTATTTAGATTTTTTTTATATCTTTGAATATTATTGAAGGTGAATTTGGCACTTTTCACCAAATGTCAGGGCACTTTTATATGCAAATTAAAATAACCAAATTCAAATTATCTTGAGCAGAAAAAGAGATTTCGTTGGTGCACATAAAATGGAAAGATACTGGAGTAATTTATAGAATTAAGAAGTGTGGGGACCAAAGACATGAGGCCATGCTTATTGGGGACACTTAATGCCCGCTTTTGTGCATTCATCTTCTTGCCATCATAATCCACCCTCAGCCTCTCTGTGCAATCATCATTGATTGATTTCTGTCCAACAGTGCTCTGCATTATTGCTGTCAGTAGTTCCAAATACAATATCCTAGACTACAAATCTAGAAGAAAATTCTTCTCACTTAATGTCCAGTAGTGCTTTGGCCTCTCTTTGATCACTTGCCCACTCTTGGAATGGGTTGCAATGATTCACCTCACCTGGATTACTAGCCTATCCTTGATTCGGATGTTAGGGTAGGACTGTGTGACCAATAGTGATTATCAGTTTCCCCAGAATGAAATGAAATGAAGAAGGAAGTCTCTCCTGAAAGGTAGGGTGCTGGGCAGGCAGAAATGTTCCCTATACATCTACAGGAGTTCTTAAATTTTTAGATTGGTTACATGTTGAAACTGATGTTTGAAGAAAACTAAGATGGCAATGATACATGGGTGGGGTGACCATATAATGAATCATCCAGACTGGGACACTTCTGAAAGTGAAAGAGACTACTAATAGTGGAATGGACGTTTTCCCTATTTGGAGAGCTAACTGGAAGCAGAGAGGGTAGTTGGGAATTATTGCACTAATCTCTTTTTTGACCTGATAGATAAGGGTCCAATAGTAGTTTATATGGTTTTAAAACCATCATCCACCACTTGCTGAGAGAAAATAACTTTTTGGAATCAGGGCCAAAGCTCAGGAAAAGGCAAGATTCATAAAAGGCTAAGTCTACACTGGAAGGAACCATTTGCTCCTTGATAGTTGGTTCTCAGGAGAATAGCCTTGGGGTGGTGAATCACTAATGTCACTTGTGAGGTTTCATAGCAGTGTGGTTCATAGCAGGTTTTGAAATCCTGAGCCTGATGTAATTTAAAGTCTTGATCTTGCCATATGTCAACTATGACTCTGAACAAGTTACTTAGCCTTTCTAAACCTCAGTGTCTCCATCTATAAAATGGAAATTATAATATTTCACATGATGGTGTTTTACATATATATATATATGTGTGTGTGTGTGTGTGTGTGTGTGTATATATATATATATTTATTTATTATTAATTTTTTACAGAGAGAGGTAGAGAGTTAGAAACATCCATCAGCTGCCTCCCGCACACATCCCACTGGGGATGTGCCTGCAACCAAGGTACATGCCCTTGACCAGAATCGAACCTGGGACCTTTTAGTCCACAGACTGACTCTCTATCCACTGAGCAAAACAGGTTATGGCTCACATGATGGTGTTTTAGACTTACCATGTATACAACATTCCTATATGTTTACTAGCAGGGAAATATTTTCTGCCAATACTACCAAAAGGGGTAATGAAATGCAGGAGAGAAAAAATTATTGTTTTGTTTTGCTTGTTAGTTTATCTTTTTAGCAGATAGGACCTCCTATAAGCATTGCTCATAGCAGTCCTTTCATCCATCCTTATTTATTTACCTAATGTGCTCTTCTGATATGCCAATTCTTCCCCCACAAATATAGAAACACCCTATTTTTGTGGCAAGAATGGAGTAGCTGAATGTCTTT
This sequence comes from Murina feae, assembly GCA_004026665.1. Classification (NCBI taxonomy): domain Eukaryota; kingdom Metazoa; phylum Chordata; class Mammalia; order Chiroptera; family Vespertilionidae; genus Murina; species Murina feae. The sequence continues at coordinate 20,239 of PVJC01026143.1, forward strand.
CATGGTTTAAGAACATCTCTGAGTTTGTCACTGGTGTCCGTGGGGCCTGTCAGAAATTATTTCAGGATTGCTAGAGGGAAGGATCTGGTTCACAGGACTGTAACCAGTATGTAATTAGGAGTGGCAATAGATATAGTCCCAGATACAACTCAGAAGGTAATGGTAAGTGGGAATTAGAGTCATAACAGAGAGAACAACAGGGTCTAAGAATGTTATGCAGTGTTTGTAGGCATGGAGAAAGTGGGATAAGGGATTGGGAGTAGGAGGGTTAGAAAGGCTGAGGTCTAGGAAAGATTAAAGGGGACAGAACTGAGACAGGGAAGAATTGCCAGAAGATGGATTTGGTAGAGTGGAGTGTAGATTAAATATTTCCTATTTTTCAAATAGGGTGGTAGCTAATCTTTGGAAAGTAAGAATTGGAAGCCAGTGCAAGGAGAAGCAGAATCACCATTCCACTGTGAATCATGCTGGGCCTGGATCTCACTGCCTGACTCAATGGCGATACCGACAAAGATGCTGCACTTTTAACAGTCCTCCTCTCAGCATTGGCTGGTGTCTCTCTCTGTTTGCCTAAGTTTGAAAGTGTCTTTACTGAACCCACACCCCCCGCCGCCTTCCTAGAGAATGCCTAGCTATAGAAACAAACAGAACTGTGCAGAGGCTGACCTACCAGGCGCATCTGAGCAGCTCCCTCTATGAATGAGCTGATGAACTCATGTGTCTGAATGAGTCAAACTTATGTACTCTGCATTTGAACAGTCTACAGACCAACTAAAAGCTTTTCTGTTATCCTTTGTTTAGTTTTCACTTTATAAATTTCACACTAACCTTATAACATTGAAATGTACAAAACTATGTTGTGACATTGAATTTATTATTTCTACAAATATACAAGTCCTACTGGTATACTATAAAGTTACTTTACTACGTTATAGACTTATTTTTAAAGGTCTCTTGAAAACAGGCATTTATTCTTTTCTCTTTGAAAGTAAGAAGGAAGAACAGGGAATCAAATAGCTAGCCAAGCTCTTTTCTAGTTTTATAATAGAAAACTCCCCTATCTGCAAGATTATGCTTCAGTTGAGAATCAGTATTTTCCTTTTAATGTGGACACTAAAAAGAAATAGGAAATTTAAGGTTAATGTGATTCTGCTGTTAGAAATCTTCCTATAAAAAGCATAAGGCACATTAAACTTGCTACAAACTTCCAATGGCTCATAACTAATGTTTGTTTTAGCTTCATGATTACAAGTTGTTTTAACATGAACAAGCAAATGAATACCTTTAACTATGCTCTGTTAAAAGATAATACAATGCCTTTCAGTATATTTTTTTTTATGGTAAAAGGAGAGATTGTTTTTTCATGGATTTATTTTTGGAGGCAAAAATGGAACCTACTTCCTATGTCAGTAGCTCTTCATCAGGTAAATGTTATTTTTATTTTGTGTTACTTGGAATGTTTAGACACACTTGATGGTCCAACTTATAGCAGTGTAAATGAATAGGAAGTCTAAGAGTAAAAGATCCAAAACATATAGCTATAAGGACTCAAAAATATCATTATAAACTCAGATTCTTTTTATCTTCTTGCACTATCATCCTTATTATGTGAAAATTTCAATCCTCCTACTCATTTCTTTACATCAGTAGGATGGCTGCTGCAGCTCCAGCCATCAAATCAATACTCAGAAAGAGAGCAAAGGGGTTTGTCATCAAGTGTTGCTTTGGCATCTATTCCTTTTATGAGACAAAGGTTTCCATAAAAATGCTTCCAACAGACCTTTGTTTATGACTCACTGTCCAAAATAATCTCAAAATGTTCTTTTTAAATTTGATTTTAGTACAGGCATATGTCAGAGGTATTACGTGTTCAATTCCAGACCACCACAATAAAGCAAAAATCTCAGTAAAGCAAGTCTTAATTTTTTTTTGCTGGTGGAGGATTTTGCCTTCAATTTGTAAAAAAATGAAAACAAACTAACAAACAAAAGGTAACATCTGCGAAGTGCAAAAAAGTGAACCACAATAATATGAAGTATGCCTGTAATTTATTTTTTATACAAAGCAATCCAAGAGGATGGCCACACTGTCCTGCTTCTTTTGGACTCTAAATTAAAAAGGAGGTGATACAGCAAGATGGTGGCATAAGGTAAACACCATAAATGCAGCCATGAACAAGTATTTCAGAATAACCAAGAAAAGAAAACACGGACACCACTCACACCCACAGGAAGGCTGGCTGAGTGAAAATTCTACAACCAGAAAAGAGTCTGAGACTCGGAGGAGCGGCGGAAGCAAAGTACAAAGACAAAGGTACGAAGGCACGCGCACGGGGCTCGGGGAGAGGGCTGGCACCGGAGGACACGGTTCTTTTTCAAAACGGAGAGAGCCACAAGTTCCCAGCTGCTCTGAACTCCAGTTCCAGGCGAGTTTCTGAGGACCCAGACACCCGGAGAAGGGGGACTGACTGGCACCGGGAGGAAATCCAAAGCGGGTTTCTCTCAGCGTTGCTTGCAGCAATTACCGTGGGACACAGAGACCTGGTGTCTCTCAGCGCAGGGCTGAGAAACGCCATAGCTATTTGCTCCACCCTGCCCTGCAAACTCCCCAAGGCCCCGCCCCGCCCAAGCTGCGCACGGCGGTTCGGGTGAAAGGGTGGCAGCAGCGATCCGGTTCGCGGCTTGGAAGATTATAAACTCCTGGGTCGCACTGAATGCAACGCGGGCTGTAGGGCAACGGGGCGGCGGAAGACCAGTGGCGTTCTAACACTGCTATTCGCAGCAATCACTGACATAGATATTCGGGGACTGAGAATCGTGTGCAGACCCCAGGGCTTGGAGACGCCAAACACGGTAGAAACTGCGGCACCAGCAAAGGGGATGCCATTGTGAGTCGCTCCACCCCCGGTGATTCTGAGACCCCGCCCCACCCCACCTATAACCCCGCCCAAGCTGAGCGCTTGCCTGCCTGTAGCATAACCTAAGGGTCTGCAGCTGAGACAGAACTCCAATAGATCCAAACTCCAAACAACAAGGAGAAAGGCCTGCAGGTCATTTCCCTCCAGTGATACCTCCCAGTGATAACTACAAGGCTGTGCACCCAGATTTCAAAGGCGTACAACAAGAGTGTCCACCCCAGGTGATTGAGGAGGCTGAATCACTGGGCCCTATATAGGACACCTAGCACAGAAGGCCAAAATGCGGAGACTAAGAAACAGATCACAAAAGACAGAAATGGAGGAATGCAAACGACTGGATATAGAGTTCAAAACCACGGTTATCAGGTTTTTCAAGAAGTTTCTAGAGACTGCTGATAAATTTAGTGAGACCCTCGAGCATATGAAAAAGAACCAGCTAGAAATCAAGCATACACTGACTGAAATAAAGAACAATATACAGAGATCCAACAGCAGACGAGAGGATCGCAAGAAGCAAGTCAAAGATATGAAATATGAAGAAGCAAAACTAACCCAGCCAAAAAAGCCAAAACAAAAAAACAAACAAACAAACAAATGAAAAATCAAAAAGTATGAAGATAGTGTAAGGAGTCTCTGGGACAACTTCAAGCGTACCAACATCAGAATTATAGGAGTACCAGAAGAAGAGAAAGAGCAAGATATTGAAAACCTATTTGAAGAAATAATGACAGAAAACTTCCCCCACCTGGTGAAAGAAATGGACTTCCAAGTCCAGGAAGCACAGAGAACTCCAAACAAAAGGAACCTAAGAAGGACCACACCAAGACACATCATCATTAAAATGCCAAGAGCAAAAAACAAGGAGAGAATCTTAAAAGCTGCAAGAGAAAAGAAGTTAGTTACCTACAAGGGGGCACCCATACGACTGTCAGCTGATTTCTCAACAGAAACTCTGCAGGCCAGAAGGGAGTGGCAAGAAATATTCAAAGTGATGAACAGCAAGAACCTACAACCAAAATTACTTTACCCAGCAAGGCTATCATTCAGAATTGAAGG
>PVJC01026144.1:0-24259 GCA_004026665.1 Murina feae
CGCAAAGGGCCTGGAAAGCCCACCAAGCAGGCCACCTACCTCCTGCCGCCTCTTACCCGCTTCCCGGTGCCCTCCAACCCTGCCGCCTCTTTCCCACTCACGGGTCCTGGGTCCTGCACTGTCCTGCCCTGCAGCCGCTCTGTGCACTCAGGAGGTCCCTCACCCCGGCCTGTGCCCTCTCACAGTCTGGGACCCCTCGGGGGATGTCCACCTGCTGGCATGCCTGACCAGCCTGGGTGATGGGCTTTCAGGCTGCCCACAGCTCCCATTGACTCAACGTCCCAGCAAGGCTGGCTAGACGCAGATTCTGTAGTTTCTCTTCTATAATTGATACACTGTTCCTTTAAGCCGGCTAACGAACCCTCCTCTCTGCTTCACCTCGCAGCGTCTATAATGACACAATGTTACTTAGTGGTGAGGCCCCGGCTGCTCTTTCCTTCAGCTCCCAAGGATTCTATGATTGTTATATTGTTTCAAAGGTGTGTTTCGCTAGAGCCAGTTTAATCGGAGCTGAGCTGAGCGGGCGCAGCTTCACTTTCGCTCCTGCCGCAATGGAAACAGCCGTTTACTCAGGTCCGTGAGTGGCGGCCTCCATGTTGGTTGGGCTAATTTGCATACAGCCGCTCTGATTGGCTGGTGGGCGTGGCTTACCTGTCTTGGAGAAACGGTTAATTTTAATATTTCGCTTTTATTAGTTTAGATTGGTCAACTGGGGGGATTCTACAACATTGTTTCTGCTTCAACTTATACTTGAGTTAATGCTACAGGTATGATAAAACCATCTAAGTCCAAACTGAAAGAAAACAAGTTACTCTTAATGAGAATAACCCTAATATTTTATACATGTTATACTTATTTGTGTCCTGAGATTGGATAAAAGTTAAGCAAAGAGATAAATATGTCTTTCATTTTGGTGAGTTCAGGACAAGATTTCCCCACTTTTTTTTTTCCTGACTCTCTAGTATGCCACCAATGGATTACATGTAATCCCCTTACACCTTCCTCCTCGATTCTAATGTATAAAGTAAGGTGCAAAACTTGCCATCCTCTGGAGCATTTTTGCAGTCTATTGAGATTTTGCTTCCCAGCAATTGTTGTCAAGTTTGGCTCAAATAAACTTATAAAATTCTCTCTCTCTCTCTCTCTCTCTCTCTCTCTCTCTCTCTCTCTCTCTCCCTCTCTCTCTCTCAAAAAAAAAAAAAAAAGTGTCCTAACTTTCTAATTTAGAATCAGGAAATTGTTATTTTCTTCACTAGGCCTAAGCAATTTTATATTATGATTTCAGAGTGTCTTTAGGGCCCTTCCTAGTTATACTTGTTTGTGTCACTGTTAATATTTATTGTTCATTATCTTGAATGAATCTGCATAACCACTGTCCAAACATATAATTTTAAAAATGATTCACAAACCAAAACAGTATGAAAACATGCTGGTCAAAGATGATATCTCATCTTCATGAGAATAAACAATAGTAATTAATATCTTGGCAATCTTCCTATAGCTTTATCTGGATAAGGACCAAAATGAGGGAGGGAAAATAAAAACGTTCACATAACCATAGAGACAAGAGTGATTGTTCTTTAGCCATGGTAGCAAGGATCCATCAGAACTGCTTTTAAATCTATTCAATTGATCAATGACAATTTTACTATGCTTTTGCAAGCCAACCAATCAATAACACCACCTCACTTTTGAAAGTCAGCCAATGAGCCCAGCCAGCATGGCTCTGTAGTTGAGCATCAATCCATGAACCAGGAGGTCACAGTTTGATTCCCAGTCAGTGCACATGTCTGGGTGGTGGGTTCAATCCGCAGTAGGAGGTGTGTGGGATGCAGCCAATTGCTGTTTCTCATGTATATTTCTATCTCTCCTTCCCTCTACTTTCCTCTCTCTGAAATCAATTTTTAAAATAAGAAATAATCAAAAAGTGAGCCAATGAGAAACAGACTTACTCCAAGAAATGTGCCTTTGAATGCCAACCAATCAACATCAATCTCACCTGAGTAATCATGCCTGAACTGATATCAACCCACTAATGCTTCTCAAAGTATACCAATCCCAGAACCTCTGATGTTGAAAAATTATATGAAAAATTGGCATTCTACTCGTCTCAGGGAGACTATGTGTGATTGACATAGTTCTCCACTATTATAAGAAATAATTCAGCATTCTCTTTTTATTTCTGATATTAAGTAGTGACCTCACCAACATTTGACATTCAATAAAGATTTATTTATGCTATTGGGATTAAAAACACAACAACAAAAATGATAAGACAAGTTTGCTGCTCCCCTGAGAGTTCATAGAGTAAAATATACCCTATTTTCAAATATGTTTAATGTCCTTAAACACCTGAAAAACAGTGAAGATAGACATAAGAAAAACATAGAAATGTGTAAAGGAAAATCCATGACTTGATGCATAGTTGATTGAAATAAATCTAATTAACTGTCTATACAAATAACTTATTCTTCATGATACCTATCCTATCTAATAAAAGAGTAATATGCAAATTAGGCATCACTCCATTACAAAGATGGCCACCCCCACGGCCACAAGATGGCGGCGCCTGTAGACACATCCTATCTAATAAAAGAGTAATATACAAATTAGGCATCATTCTGTCACAAAGATGGCTGCTCCCATAGCCACAAGATGGAGGCACCCAGTCAGGCTCAGCCCTGCCACTGAACTGCTCAGGCCTGTTAGCCAGGCAAGAGGTGGGGAAGCAGAGAGTCTGAGGGGCAGAACAGGCGATCAGAGGGGCTGGGGGTCCCCTGCCCAGGCCAGAGATGTTCACCAGAGGCCTCAAGCATGGGCAAGGGCAGAGCCGGTGATCAGAGGGGTATGAGAGTGCCAAACTCAGGCATAAGGCCTGGGCCAGAGGCCTCAGGCCTGGGCAGGGGCAAGGCCAGAGATCGCAGGGGCTTGGGCTCCGCAGAGCCAGCGATCAGAGGGACAGGGGCAAAGCCTATGATTGCAGGGATCTGGGGGTCCCCTGCCCAGGTCTGTAGCTTTGGCCAGAGGCTGCAGTGGGGAAGGGGTCTGGGGCCTACGATCAAAGGGACCTGGGGATCCCCTGTCCTGGCCTGCAGCCTTGGCCAGAGGCTGCCAGTGGGACAAGGGCAGAGCCAGCAATGGCAGGGGGCATGATCAGAGCCAGTGATCGCAGGGTCCTGGGCTCTGTGAAGCCCACAATTGGAGGGGCTTGGGGGTCTTCTGCCCAGGCCTGCAGCCTTGGGCAGAGACTGCAGGCCTGGGCAGGGGCAGAGCCAGTGATCACAGGGATCTGGGGGTTCCTTGCCCAGGCCTGCATCCTCGGCCAGAGGTTTCAGACCTGGGCAGGGGTGGAGCTGGGATTGGAGGGGCAGGGGTGGAGCTGGTGATTGGAGTGAACTACAGAGGAAACACCTTTGCATACCGCTCATTGGCTGAGCTCCCTGTATGCCACTGGTAATATTCCTAGTAACCTGAGTAATAAGAATCCCTAAAGACAATCTAGGGTTTTTCCACCACACTTCTAGAGAAAAAAAAATGAAGATCCATTGCTGGAGGGCTAAGAAATGTCATATCCTGCCCTAGCTGGTTTGGCTCAGTGCATAATGCCTCAGCCTGCTGACTGCAGGGTCTGAGTTCAATTCTGACCAAGGGCATGTACCTAGGTTGCAGGCTCCTCCCTGGTCAGGGCTCATGCAGGAGGCAACCAATCAAAGTGTTCCTCTCACTTTGATGTTTCTCTCTGTTTTTCCCTTCTCTTCCACATTCTCTAAAAATCAATGGAAACATATCCTCAGGTGAGGATAAAAAAAAGAAAGAAAGGTCATATCCTATGAAAGACACATCTTGAAAATGCCTAAAGAAAGTTGTCATTTCTTTATGGTGAAGGGACTGGAGTCCATGTTGATGAAAACACCTTGGTAGCTGCGGTGACTGGCAGTGGCTGTAGCAGTGGGGTGACGAGGCTAGTAGCTTCCCTTGATTAGCCTGGTTACCTCCCACAAAGGGAGGCCAGACTGAGGTTTAGGCCCACTCCCCAAAGGGCACAGCGATCGGGCCTAAGCCATCAGTAGGACACCCCCTGAGGGCTCCCAATATGTGAGAGGGGGCAGGCTGGGCTGAGAGACCCCCCCCTCCCCAGTGCACAAATTTTGTGCACCAGTCCTCTAGTGATTATAATAATGCTGACTTCTAGTACACTTTTAAGTATATTTGGAATTAGATGAAGAGGAAGAGAAAGATAATTTGAAAGGGGGAAATGAGTGAAGAAAGAATAAAAAGAAGAGAAAGTGAGTTCTGGCAAAATATTTATGGGAAAAATAAAGCCTCAATGAACCTATAAACTGAACAAAGTAATTTTTGTATATGCTTTTATTTATTTCCCATAACCTCACTTCTGACCTCTGGGATATTCTCTATTTGTTCCCCTTGTCTTAACTGTGGACCTCACTTAACCTCACAAGCTGTCAACTAAACCCCATAAGAAAGTAATAAAGTTTCCATTTAAAAAACTATATTGGTTGCTCATTGTGTGTCAGGCCCAAAAGTGGGTATTATCCCTCTCAAAGTGATTCTCCACTACTCTTAAAATCCAAAGGCACTTAAAACCCAAAATAATAAATATACTGATGAAATTTTAAGCACTGGGCATCTAGTAGGCCATATATTTGGGGGCAAGGAACATGCATATAGCCATAATAGTATTTGTGAACGATGGTAAATTCAATAAGCCTCATTAAATTTCAACTTACTGCTACGTTTTCCAGGTGTGGTAGACAGTTAGACATGAGCAGAGCAAGGACAATAGGCCAGGGTAGAAAGCCTGGGATGCCTAGCAACAGGCAAAACAAGGACTGCACCCCCAGGGTAAGCTCTCCACCCTTAGCATATCCCTGGTCTTTCAGTTTGAACCCTCTCCTGACCTTTTCTCCCCTGGCATGTCTCTAGTCATGCAGTAGGCCCCGTTGGAGGACACATTGGAGCACAAGAAAATAGCCTCATATGACTCCCATACAACCCCTTGCAAGACCACTCCCTTAAACATTAAAGCCCCAGGACTCTGAGGTTCTAACCTGCATCAAATAATCTTAGGAACAAAGCCTCAAGTTTGCTGACAGAGAAAGAGTTTCGATCTAACTAGGGGAAAACATCTAAGCCTCAGTTGTGATTCAGCTCCAGGACCAGAAAGCAACAAAACCAGACAAGCAATGCCATGGCTGACATCAGGACCAGCTGTGATGACTAATGACCCCCTAACCTGGCACCAACCAATCAGTGGAGACCATGACCCTGAAGGAACCTTAAGATGAATGGCCCTGCTCAGCTTTCTCTGTGGAAAATGCCTGGGCCTTTCCCCACTCCCTTCCCCAGCACATTTTCCTTGCCTCTTTCTCCTAAGCTCCAAGAGCCATTCTTTCACTTTTGTAACTTGTTTCCTCAGCCCATTTCTTCTACAGGTCATTTCTAGCTCCGTGACTTTCTACATAAACTTGCTCTTGAAATTGGATTATGTCTCAGCCAGAACTCAGGTGCCGAGGCTGCGGAAAGTAGCTCCTGTCTGATTCCACAAATCTAACACCTGCTACCGTTTTCCAACACAGGGATAAACCTTCAGGATGAGGCCGAATATCTCGTTCACATTCCTCTGAGTCAGTATATGGACAATGGGGTCAAGGAGAAGGGAAGGCTCTCATTTAAAAGTTTACCAGATCTGGCCCTGGCCAGGTAGCTCAGTTGGTTAGTGCATTGTCCTGATACGCCAAGGTGGAGAGTTCAGTCTCCTGTGCCGGCACATGCAAGAAGCAACCAATGAATAAACACATTAAGTAGAACAACAACTCTTTCTCTCTCTCTCATCCTCTAAATAAATAAATATATAAAATATTGCAGAAAACAATGGATTTGGCTAATGTATCCTTTGGTCACTATCAGAAACAGAAACATAGTGCCCATCAGCAGATGAATGGATTAGAACACTGTGGTACATCTACACAATGGAATACTATGCTGCTGTAAAAAAGAAGGAATTCTTACCATTTGCAGCAACATGGATGGAAATGGGGAGCATTATGCTAAGTGAAATAAGCCAGTCAGAGAAAGAAAAATACCACATGATCTCACTTATTTATGGAATATAATGAACAACATAAACTGATGAACAAAAACAGATATAGAGGCAGAACAGCACTGAACAGACTGTCAACCTACAGCTGGAAGGCTCGGGAGGGTTGAGGTGGAGTTAAGAGATCAACTGAAGCACTTGTATGCATGCATATGAGCATAATCAATGGACACAAGACACTGGGGGGTAGGGAAGGAGTGGGGGAGGTCAAGGGGAAAAAATGGAGGCCTATCTAACACTCTTTGTAATACTTTAAGCAATAAAACAAAATTTTTTTAAAAATTGAAAAAAATGTTTAAAAAAAAGAAAAAGAAAAAAAGAAACAGAAACATAGCCTGAATGGGTCTCCATGTCTCATTATTTTGTGTTTTATGACTGCCGTTATTCTCTGTGTATAAGTGCATATGAGAAAGTTATAACAATTACATTACAGCGCTTTTGACTTTAATATTTTTGCATAAAGATTTTAAAATTCTTAATTTTGTTAACACAGACAGAGTTTTCTAATTCTATTTGCTACGTTACTGCTGAATTCAATACGCATTTGATGGTGAAGCTATCTTAATGTCAGTTTCCATTATATTTGGTACTAAACTGGCCCTAAAATGTGTTTATTTTTTTAAAATTGGAAAAATAAGTAACTCGAAATTGTATGGGTAGAATTAAATTTTTGAAGATACATTTAATGTTAATTTAATGTTTTTTGAGTAGTCAAAATTGTTCTCCTTATTAAAAACATTTGCCTTCTTAAACGACATTTATTAAGTACATGGAATTTTAAAGTTTTTCAGCAAAATAGGCCGTGTGATTTCTTAAAACAGAAAGTCACCACCTGAATCCCAAATTGTCCAACAGTTCTGCCCCACCTCCTGCAGTTTTTGTAAGCCAGAAGTTAGGGTCCAAAAGGAATCTCAGGCATTGCCTGACATCTTTTTCCCTTTTTCTCTCTTCCTTCATTTTTTTTTTCCCTTCCTTCATTTTTGAAGCATGGGCAAAACTGGTCTAATTCCTCCTCTTATGAAACTGAACCACAGACAACGTGTGTGTGTTTGTGTGTGTGTGTGTGTTCTTCGTTTGTTTACATATCTTGACTACTTTTTTTAATGCAAATAGTTGCATTGTAATAGTAATCTAAACTAGAAATTGCCATCCCACCAAGTAAGTGAGCTGTTTACATAACAAGGTTTCAGGAGGAATCAACGTTGCATACTTTTTGGAAATTCATTGTCCTGTTCAGGCTATGTGGCTCTGGGCTATCACTGAAGTTCTACCTGCCTCAGTTTCTCCACCGGTAAAAAGGGCATAATTCCTCACTGCAAAGTGTAATGGGTTAGGAGCAAATGGGGTCAAACACAACCATGTTTTCAAAAGCACTTTATAAACTTAAAGAAAAATGTTAAGCATAAATAACCTTTTCTAGTATGTATATGGCAAGTCCAGGCACAGAGAGGGTAGATGTGGAGGATTAAAATAAAAACTTGCAATAAAACTAATGAAATGCAAGTAGCTTCTCTCCTTGGCAGCCTAAAAACCTAAAAAAGCTATACAGTCACTATTGTGTTAAAACTCTCAAGGAGGCCCTAACCGGTTTGGCTCAGTGGACAGAGCGTCGGCCTGCGGATTCAAGGGTCCCAGGTTCAATTCTGGTCAAGGGCATGTGCGTTGGTTGTGGGCACATAGCCAGTAGGGAGTGTGCAAGAGACAGCTGATCGATGTTTCTCTCTCACCGATATTTCTAACTATCTCTATCCCTTCCTCTCTGTAAAAAATCAATAAAATATATTTTTTTAAAAACTTTCCGTAAGGAAGAATTCAGACAGGGGCTCCAAGAATTCAGAGACAATCGCATTATGTCAATTTGTTACTCCAGACAGATATGCCCTGAGGATTTCAGGAAATATACACTATGTATTGTTTGGTTTCTAATTAAGAGACATTTTAATTCATTTTATACGTCCTTCCTACCAGTAATAATTATTTGCTTATTTTTACTTCTGTAACAAATTTCTTATCATATCAAATGCCACCTTTGTCAAGTTTTTCCTGCAAAATTCCATGTCTCTTTCTCCACTGCATGTTTTTAAAGCTAAGTCTGTGTCTACATCAGCACTTCTATTATACATTTGTTTCTTGGGAGGTAAAAACTCATCCATGAAAATTAACCACAGCTGAAACTTGGCAGACAGCTTAGAAGCACATTTTGTTTTTACCAACCTTCATGAAAATCCATATGGCTGTTTCCAAATTCCTGTATATCAGGTTTAAATAAAATAAATCCTGGCCAACATGAGACACTTATTTAGACTAATTAACTTCAAAACCTGTTTTTTAATGCAATTATTCCACGACTGACTCACATCTCTTCCCCCACTCCCGTGGCCCCGCTGGGAGGGTGCCTGGTTACCCTGGTGGCTGGCGTAACTGACACCTGCAGCCCAACACGCCTAACCAGGAGATGGGGAGCTATGTTGCGGGTTGTCATAGGACTGTGACATTTCTTGTGAGCTGCCACCTGAATGGTCACATCAGAGGTTACCTTGGCTCAGCCCAGCTCCTTCTCTGTCCCACCCAAAGACACACGGCTGGCAGTATTGTGGTCTCATCCATAACCCGCAGAAGGCAGCATGGGAAGAGTCACTGCTCACTCCAAGTAGGCAGAGCTGCCTTTGCTTTGAACTGTTGGAAATGAATTCTCCATGGGTCTCTCGTGTTTCTGCACATCTTGCAAATGAGGCAGGAGCGGCTGTTTGTTCCAGACCCCCTTTCAAGGATGTTTGTACAGTGAACGGTCTTGGGAGACAGAGATAGGGCCTCCCTGTGGGGGGTGGGGGAAAGGGCCAGCGTGTTTACTCGCCAGCATAAACAGGATAACAAAGGGCGGGCAGGCCTACCGCCCAGCATTGTGGATTCGGACTCCTAAACCCCAGAACAGGAGTGTGTCCCTCCTACTCAAGCAGGTGGATCTGGCCCTCTTCACCTTCACCCCGTGGAGACTGGGGCTTAGGAAACGTGCGCAAGAATGCTGACTGTCCTGCAACCACTGTGACTCTGGGTAATAACCTGTCCTTCAGCTCTGGCCCAGGCATTCATGTCTTCTAACGGCATTCCTGAAACTGTGGCCCGCTAACTAGTTAGCTTGTAACCAGCGTGAACTCAGGCTCTGGCAAGGAGGGTGACACTGAACACAGGGGCCGTCTCTTACTAGAATGGAAGCTCCTGGCAAGCTGAAACCATGTCTACTTTACTTACCACTGTGTCCCCAGCACTTAGGCCTCTTCCTGGCTACTAACTTGTGCTCAGTACCTAGTAGTTGAGCGAGCGTGCGGTAGAGATCTAAATTCAAAAGTGGGGAGGCAGCAACCCCTGGGGGCTCCCTGGTGATAGAGGGTTTAATTAAAAAAGGAGGTGGAAGGTGAATTCTGACTGTTCCCCGGCATCCAGTCTCCCTTTCGCTCTGCTGGGAGAATTTGAAAGTCTCAGAGACAAAGACTCTCCGAAACCACGTGTCCTTCCGTGAGAGTAGAAGCACACCTTGCAGGGGTCCTCAAACTTTTTGAACAGGGGGCCAGTTCACTGTCCCTCTAACTGCCTGAGTGCCGGACTATAGTTTAAAAAACTAAACTATGAATAAATTCCTATGCACACTGCACATATCTTATTTTGAAGTAAAAAACAAGGTGGCAAAAACACCCAGCGGGCCGGATAAATGTCCTCGGCGGGCCGGATAAATGTCCTCGATGGGCCGCATGTGGCCTGCGGGGCCGTAGTTTGAGGACCCCTGCTTAGAGCTTCGCCTCAGAGGTTGTGTGTCCTCTACATCAGACTGCATGTGGGTTTTCCTCTTCAGTCCCAGCTTTTGCAATGCTCCTGCTCTCCCTCCACAAATGGCAGAACTGGAGCAGCAGAGCGAATGCCAGGTCGCTTACACCTTATCTTAAAAACATCTGCCAGGACACAGTCAGGTTGTATTACTTTAAAGTGCTGGAATTAATGTATTTTTCCTGAGTCATTTTCCCCAAAAATTTTCAGAAAGATTCCTCCTTCTGCTTCTTTGGTCTGGCTCCATGGCAGTGTATAATTTATTGCACTATTTTCAGAGAAAGATTTTAAATTCCTATAAAGAACTGAAAGACTGCCCTTGCTGGTTTGGCTCAGTGGATAGAGCATTGGCCTGTGGACTGAAGGGTCCCGGGTTCGAATCCAGTCAAGGGCACATGCCTGGGTTGCAGGCTCGATCCCCAGTTGGGGGCGTGCAGGAGACAGCCGATCAGTGATTCTCTCTCATCATTGATGTTCCTATCTCTCTCTCTCTCCCTTCCTCTCTGAAATCAATAAAAATATATTTAAAAAGAACTGAGATACGTGGGGCTAAGTTGGAGACTCTTTTCACACTGACAGGGCCAGTGTGCTTGTGCCAAGGCAGCACACGCAGAAGAGGTTGGTGTGGGTGAGGCCATGAACGAGAGGTCAGGAAAGTGAAGACCCGCTGGGCCTTCCACAGGCGCTTGGGTGTGGAGCAGCACAAAAGCCTATTAGGGAACTTTCTCAGATCTGAAACTTTGCTAGGTTCCGTCCGTTACTGCATCAGGTTCCTGAGGATTCATGGGGCAGAAAGAGCAGAGCCTGCCAAAATCTCAGTCCTATAGACCTGAGAGCTCCTTTCTTCCCTTTCATCTGTTTAAGGAGAAGCCTAAACACTCAAACCTTACTTACAATCCTAAAAAATAAATAAATAAATAACAGTAACACACAAATGGCTGGGGAGCCTGTGAGTCCCCCGGTGAGATGAAAACACAACGTTTTAAACACACGATCCCATTCCAGTCAACAGTTGTACTTACAAATCAGTCTCATTTTTAAGCCTTTACCGATTCCAGCTTCATGAGAGTAAATAGCTAATGAATCCATTTTAAATAAAACAAAAGAGAAGTTTTGATATGAGTGTCATGCTCAGGATGGACAGGGCTCAGACTGAAGAAGGCTGGAGCCCGGGCAGGTGCCAGGCAGGGTGCCACCAGGCAGCGCCAGCGCACCTCCCTGGACCCTGTGTGCCTGGCCCTGGCCTTCGCTTCCACAGACACTGCCAGAGGGAGCAAACCAAGCCAAATGGTGTGGTTGTTTTCTAATGAGGCTCAGCAGAGTGAACCAAGGGAGGTTTTCTTGCAGCCAAAGCAAGGCTACATTATGAATTCAGACCTCCAGAGGCGAAAGGTTTATGCACTCACCAGCTGCTGCTGTGCTGCCCTCCACACACAGCCTCCCAGTGTGGCCATGCATGTCAGGAGTCCCTTGCAAATGGATTTTCATTCTGGGCAGTGGAGCAATCTCTGGGTGTGAAGTCGTCATGTCTGAGATTTACAAGCTATTGCTGACATCAAAAAATGCAGCATTTGTGATTCTCCCTGCAGTGTCCTGTAGGCGTATTGGCACTCGTGAAATGCTTCCTAAAAATATCATTTGGCGAAGATTCATGTTTGGTTCGTAAAGGCTGATGTACATTATTGAGCGGATCATTTTAGAAGGCTGCTATGAAAGTGTAAGCACATGTCTTTGTTGCATCAGGTGGTATCATTTTAACGAATAGGTAGGATTGTTTTCTGTGTGTCCCAAAGCTAAGCTTATGGTTTAAAGGACTGCTTCAGGAGCTCCCCTGGGCCTCTAGGTGACTCCGCTCCCCTCTCAAACTGAGCCAGGTAGCAGGTCTGTGTGTCCAGTTTCCTCGGATCATATCTGAAACGGGAAGCGCAGACCAGCTTAGAATTCCTCAGCAGGATGTTGAATTCATTCGTCAGTTAGATGTGCTTGCTTACATTCCCATCTGGATGTCAGGAGACTCCAAGGCTGGCTTGTCATGGTGGAAGTAGAAAATAAGAATTGACTAGACCTAGTATTGGAGCCCAGCTAACAGGTCATCGAATGACCATCCTATTTAACTGAGCTCAAAAGGATATTAGAGAACTTGGTCATTACAGCCTAAAGATCCACAAGAGAAGACGCCAGTAGAGGGAACGATTTCCCCACCGCTGAGCTCTTTTTTCCAGCCCCATCCCAATCTAGTCGGCACATAGAGAGCAGAAGTAAGAATAAACAGCATGAGAGTGAAAAGGAAAGAAAGAGAGAAAGCAGGGTGATTGGTTGAAGGGCTGTGTGCAAACTACCTGCACTGGCGGACTTTCCCAGCCCTTCATGTGCAGCAGGGCCATCGCATCCAAGCTAAAGCAGAGAGTGGTGCTGTGAAGAAATGGAGCGGCGTGCCTCAGAGGAATCGGGGCTTCTGAATAAAGGACTGAAGCCACAGAGCAGGGCCCTCACTGCAGGTTTTGTGGGGCCTGGGGCTTGAGAATGCTGCCTTCCTGACCTAGAGTGAGGATACGCAGCCGTCAGCAAGCCCTCCACATAACAAGAGGTCAGTCAGCTCTCTCGCCCAGGACATAGGCTGGTAAAGTCAAGTGAACCACAAAGCATGTATCTATCTATATGGATCTATCGCATTCTTTTTCTTTCCTTTTTATTTATTCACTTTTTTTTATTGTTGACAGTATTACCTATGTCTCCCATTTTCCCACCCGTTACCCCACCTCCATGTAGCCCCTACCCACCCGCCTGGGTCTTCACCACCCTATTGTCTGTGTTCATAGACTATGTATATAAGTATATACGTTCTTTGGTTTATCTCTCCTTGACCCCCTCACACCCCCACATTGAGGTATGTCAGTCTGTTCCATGCTTCTATGCTTCAGGTCTTATTTTGTTGGTCAATTCATTTTGTTCGTTAGATTCTACATATAAGTGAGATCATGTGAATATTTGCCTTTTTCTTTCCGACTGGCTTATTTTGCTTAGCATATTAATAGTCTCCAGGTCTATCCATGCTGTCTCAAAGGGTAATAGTTCCCTCTTTTTTATAGCTGCATAGTATTCCATGGTGTATCACTGCTTTTTTAACCACTCATCTGATGGACACTTAGGCTGTTTCTAGATCTTAGCTATGGTAAATAATGCTGCTATGAACAAAGGGGTGCATAAATACTTTCTTATTGGTGTTTTGGGGTTTTTAGGATTTTTAGGATATTCCCAGGAGTGGGATCACTACGTGAAATGGAAGTTCCATTTTTAATCTTTTGAGGAAACTCCACACTGTTTTCCATAGTGGTTTCACTAATCTGCATTCCCACTAGCAGTGAATTAGTGTTCCATTTTTTCCACATCCTCATCAGCACTTGTTCGTTGATTTTCTGATTATAGCCATTCTGACAGGTGTGAGGTGATATCTCATTTTAATTTGCATTTCTCTATTCGTGAAAATGAGCATTTTTTCATGTCTCTTGGCTGTCAATTTCATTCTTCATTCACAAATATGAAAAGAAAATCAAGGTTATCAGATATTTGAGAAAGACCATCAACACCAAAGATAAGGATCACACTGAACAAATAGAACTGACTTCAGAGGAAACAAAAATAATTCAGATTCAATCAAGAAAACTTTAAATTAGTATCAACAAATATATGAAAGAAAATGTTGATAACATAAAGGAAAAGCTTAAGAAGGACTAATGAGAAATAAAGAACTCTTCAAAATAATAACCTGTTAGCCAAAATAAATTTTCAGTAGAAACTTGGAAGAAAGAGATTAAGATGTACAAATTTGTAGGTACAAAATAATTACAGGAATGTAAAGTACAGCATAAGGAATAGTATTGTAATAATTACATATAGTTCCAGGTGGGTATTAGAATTATCAGGAAGATCACTTCATAAATTATATAATTGTCTAAGCACTATACTGTAACTGGAAATAAAAATGAAATAATATTGAATGTCAACTGTAACTGAAAAATGAAATAAGAAGAAACTAAAGGAGACATTCATTTAAAAAAGAAAGTTAGAAGAAAAGTTAACGTAATCTACAAAAGGGGAAAAGGTATGTCCAGCCAGCATGGAGCAGTGATTTAGTGTAGGCCTATGAACCAGGAGGCCACGGTTCGATTCTTGGTTGGAGCATTTGCCCAGGTTGCAGACTTCATCCCCAGTGTGGAGTGTATGGGAGGCAGACAATCATTGATTCTCTCTCATCATTGATATTTCTATCTCTCTCTCCCTCTCCCTGCCTCTCTGAAATCAATAAAATATATTTTAAAAAAGAAAGAAAAGAGGTATAATTATTTAAATATCAGAGAGAAAAAAATGACATGTAATTCCATGTAATAAGAGTTCCAGAAACAGAGAAAAGGCAAAATCAAAAGAATGAAATAATAAAAGAAATACTAGAATAAAATTTGTTAGAACTAAAAGCAGATAGATATCTTCAAATTAAAAATTCACACTGGTTATAAAGCAGATAAATGAAATAACTCCCACACCTGGGCACATACAAAAGGTATCCAGTGGAACAAAGACATTACCTTCAAGGAAGCAAAAATCAGATTGGCATCACATTTCTCATCAGCCAAACTTATTGTTGCAAACTAGTGAAACAGTGCCTTCAAAGATAAAATGGGAAGTTATTTTCAACTCAGAATTCTGTACCGAGCCAAATTTTCAATCAAAATGTGAAGTTATAAAGACATTTTTTTATATAGTCAGTAATTTTATTCCCTTTTTGTAAAGAAAAAAAATTACTTGAAGATGCACTATAGTTAAATTGTAAAGGAAACTCCCCAAAAGAAGACATAATATACAAGAGTACCCAGAAGGATGCCTCTGCAGGGTCACATAGTGGCATATGGAACAAATAGTATAATTAAGAAACTGAATTATCTTAGGGATAAAGGTGTTTTGTTTTTTTTAAGGCACAGGTGCTTTCTGAAAGACACAAGACAATTAGAAACTCTAAGAAATAAAAAGACTATACAACAAATGCCTGGCTAAGGAGGAAGCATAATAAAATGTCTTAGGCATCTGGGCAATAGGAATATGAGAAAAGAAAACTTACTATACTTTCATGCTCGAAACATCTTCTTCCAAACAGTACAGTTTTAGGGATTAAGATTCTTTTTTTTTTTTAATCTATGGATTTTTACACATAGAAATATTTACACAATCATCACATTTTCAATGCTTCTTATTTAAATCCAATTTATAGAAATGGGAAAACTTAATTACAACATGGAAACCTTATTTATAGCAATGGTAAATTCAAACACTACAAAACTTGATCGTATAAAGCAGTGATAAAGTTGGCAGGTTTTGAAAAAGAGAAGGGGAGGGGGACAAGTAAGCACACCAAAGTGTTCATTTTATTTAGCTGGAAGGAAAGGGAAGTGTCTAACATCCAATAGGAGTGAGTAAACACAAACTTAACTAGAAAGTAAACAACTAAAGATGTAGGCATAATGTTTAACATTGTGGCATTTGTAATCAGAAAAGACAAGCCCTGAAATGGCCCAAAGTGATTTTGTCTGAGGCAGCAATTCTTCAAATATGGCTCAGGACCAATGTGAGTCGACAGATTCTTTTAGGGGACCTACAAGTTCAAAACTATCTACTCTAATAAAAGCATAATATTGAAATTGACCGTTTCTTCGGGACACCTAAGCCACATCCACCAACCAATCAGAGCAGCTGTATGCAAATTAGCCCAGCCAACATGGCGGAGGCCGGAGTCCCTGGAGAAGCTGCAGACCGCAGCCCAGCAGGGCAGACTGAAGACCTCTGCCCTGAGATCCAGGTGGCAGCCGAGGGCGGAAGCAGCCAGCCAGCCCCCAGGCTGCAGCCTGGCCTTGATCGATCATGGGAGATGCAGGCGGCAGCTGCAGGACGGGAGAAGTGAGCCCACACTGCGGTCCAGGGGAGACAGAAACTGTGCCATTGGTGGTCCTCAAATGGAAGGGTAGATGGTCCAGAGGTGGAGGTGCTCCTGCTTTGCAACTGAATGGGCAGCTGACACCTGGCTGGGGCTGAGCCCTGAGCGGGGGGGTTAATGCTGTCTCCCCATGGAAGCTTTGATGAGGGAATGTGGGCTGCTCCCTCTCTCTCACACACACTGCCTCCTGGGCCCACTCTCTCGCTGGCTCCATTTTCTCTGCCACAGGGGCAGGGGGCTCCTGTGAGAAGCCCCATCTCCCTTCAGAGCTGGGGTGAACCCATGGGAGCCAGGAGAGAAAGAGATGGGCAGGGGGCGGGCGGAGGGAGCAGCAGCCAGGGAGAGTTTGGGGGGAAGAAACCAGGTGGGGGAGGGGTGGGACAGGATGGAGGGAAGAACTTTATAAAAGAGTCAGTGGACAGCAGAGTTAAAAAAAGAAGATGTATGAGGGAACTGTAGGGCCTATAATGAAAACCAAGTATAGTTGTGTACTGGGGACAAGTTTTAAAAGTAGAAGTCAGAAAAAAAAAAAAGATAAATGATAGTGGATAATTAAGCAGGTAGATAGATAGGTATTAAAACAGTGGCAGTAAGTAGAGAAGAATGTATGGCAAAGGTAGGATGAGAGAAAAAGAGAGAGGGAAGAAAAGTTATAAAGGGGCAGCTGGTAGAGCTTAAAAGGAGAATGGGAAGAAGGAAGGAATGGGGGAGAGAGCAAAGCAGGTCAGAGGGAGGAAGTGAAGAAAAAAATTAAGGTGGGAAGGAAGGAAAAGGAGAGGGTGGGCAGGGGTAAAGATAAAGGAAAGAAGGAATGTGGGAAGGGAAGGAGGGTAGTAGAAAAATGGGAAGAATGATGATGGAACAGAAGTAGGAAATAAGGAGGAAAGAAAAGTTTATAAATGATGAGTCGGTAGGAAAAGTGTTACATAAAGGAGAAACATTGTGTGAGAGGAAGAAGCCAATAAGGAAGTCAAATACAATTGTGCGTGAAGGGGATAAGATTAAAAAAGAAAGCTAATAGGGGTGACCAGGCTGGCAGGGGAGGGCAGTTAGGGGGATCAGGCAGGCAGGCAGGCAGAGTGGTTAGGGCAGGCAGGCAGGTTAGCAGTTAAGAACCAGAGGTCCTGGATTGTGAGAGTCCCCAAGAACTCCATATTGGAGAGGGTGCAGGTCAGGTTGAGGGACCGCCCTTCCCCTCCTCCTCCCCCCCCCCCCGCGCACAAATTTTATGCACCAGGCCCCTAGTCTATAATAATAAAAATGTAATATGCTAATTAGACTGGACAACCTTCCGGATGAAGCTGGGGTTGCAAGGGAAGCTCGAGTTCTCGGTGCCAGAGAAAAGCCAGTGCCGGCAGCTGGGAGAAGGAAGGCCTACTCTTGCATGAATTTCATGCTTTGGGCCTTTGGTATTTATAATAATACCAGGGGCCTGGTGCACGAAATTCATGCACTGGGAGGGGAGGTTCCTTAGCCCAGCCTGCCCCCACTCACATATTGGGAGCCCTCAGGAGATGTCCTACTGATGGCTTAGGCCTGCTCCCTGCTCCCCTTGGGGAGTGGGCCTAAGCCGCAGTCTGGCCTTCCTTTGTGGGAGATGACCAGGCTAATCAGGGGAAGCCACCAGCCCCATCAACCCACTGCTGCAGCCACTGCCAGTCACCGCAGCCACCAAGGTGTTTTTATCAACACCTTAAAAAGGTGTCCCTTCACCATGAAAAAAATGACAACTTTCTTTAGGCATTTTCAAGATGTGTCTTTCAAAGGATGTGACTTTTTTTATTTTTATTTTTTTATCCTCACCTGTTTCCATTGATTTTTTTATCCTCACCTGAGTATATGTTTCCATTGATTTTTAGAGAATGTGGTAGAGAAGGGAAACACAGAGAGAAACATCAAAGTGAGAGGAACACTTTAACTGGTTGCCTCCTGCATATGTTCTGACCTGGGCCCCGGCCAGGGAGGAGCCTGCAACCTAAGTACACGCCCTTGGTCAGAATTGAACCCAGACCCTGCAGTCAGCAGGCTGAGGCAGTATGCACTGAGCCAAACCGGCTAGGGCAGGATATGACATTTCTTAGCCCTCCAGCAGTGGACCTTCATTTTTTTCTTCAGGAGTGTGGTGGAAAATCCCTAGATGCCTTTAAGAATTCTTATTACCCAAGTTACTAAGAATATTACCAGTGGCATACTGGGAGCTCAGCCAATTAGTGGTAAGAACAGGTGTTTTCTCTGTAGTTCACTCTGATCACTGGCTTCACACCTGCCTCTCCAATCCCAGCTCCACCCCTGCCCAGGCCTATAACCTCTGGCCAAGGCTGCAGGCCTGGGCAGGGGACCCCCAGCTTCCTCTGATTGCCTGTTCTGCCCCTCGAGCCCTCTGCCTCCCTCACCACCTGCCTGGCTAACAGACCTGACCACTTCAGTGGTGGGGTTGAGCCGAACTGGGTGCCGCTATCTTGTGAACATGGGGACGGCCATCTTTGTGACGGAGTGACACCTAATTTGCATATTACTCTTTTATTACATAGGATCAAGATGTGACTTGCCTTTTACAGTCTTACTTTTTCATTATTGCACAGTGGAGTTTCCTAGAGGTACATGATACATAATATCACAACAGACTGAACACAGACACAGAGATGAGAATCCTCCCATCTTGTATTAATCCAGACACCAAAAAGACTTACAAAAATACAAAACAGTGTCACTCTTCTTGCTATCGTGGAAAATCTTTTTTCAATATTGTTCACTAAATGTTGCTTTCAAATGTTAGCATGCAATGGGCTTATTATTATGGTTTTCAAGTAAATATTCTATTGTTTTCTCAGTTTAAGTTTCTAGTATGATAAATATTGATAAATTGGCAAAAGCTCTTTGGCATATTCAATTAACTTCTAAGAGTCTAAAAGGATCCTGAGACCAAACAGGATTTCCTGAGGGATGAGGGTGAGGAACAAAAAACTCCCATTCCCATATGTACATCTCTATACTATTTTGCCTATTTGCATGTATATACATTACTGTTTTATTGAGATATAATTGACATATAGCAGTATATTAGTTGCAGTTGCACAACATAATTATTCAATATTTGGACATACTGAGGACTGATCACAATAAATCTAGTTACTTTTTAATAGAAATGTTTAATGCATACACAAATAAGACAGTGGTGTTTAGATAAGGGAGGCACAAAATAGCAGCCACCCACCAGTGATGACTACAAAAGAGCTAAAATTTTCAGGATGTGTAAGCAATTTTCCCACCAAAGATCATTAACATTGAGATCAACAAACAGAGTTTACCTGCAGAAAGCCTTTAAGTGAATCCAAATAACTAATCTTCTTATAGGCGGTAGGTGTATTTCTGGGCAGAGGAAAAAACTTGGCTACTCTGTGGGTTCCCTGGAGACTCCAGGATACAGTGTTCCACAGAGTATTAACCTGATACCCCTGTGTTCAACAATGTCTATTAAATATCTTTTTAAAAATTTTTACAGCATATTGATCAATGCCACATAAACACATATGCAGATAATAGTGCTGTGCTTGTAATGCCAGTTTTCTTTCATGAAGGTTAAATTGCCTCACAAACATCACCTAAGTCCAATTTCTTATCCAAAAATTATTTTGCTCAGAACCAGGATATTTATATACTTCTCACATGATTCATATTCTCCCTCTCTCTCTCTTTCTCTCTCTCTCTCTCTCTCTATCTCTATCTCTATCTCTATCTCTATCTCTATCTCTATCTCTCCTCTCTCTCTCTCTCTCTCTCTCTCTCTCTCTCTCTCTCTCTCTCTCTCTCTCTCTCTCTCTCTCTCTCTCTCTCTCTCTCTCTCTCCTCTCTCTCTCTCTCTCTCTCTCTCTCTCTCTCTCTCTCTCTCTCTCTCTCTCCCTCTTTCTCTCTCTCTGGTTTAAATATAGCATTTCAGAGACTATTCAAAATAATTCATGATTCTGTTGAAAATGTCAAAATTTCCTAAGTAAAATCTATTATACTATGCATTGCCAAAGTCAGGGAAGCCAATTAAACTGCAATTTTACTTTTGACTTTAAGATGCCAGAAACTGTAGCCAAGATTATATTTCAGCAATCTAAATTAATTTAGGTTTAAATGTTTGTTCAAATGGAAAGGGAAGAGGACAGTAATAGTGACTTTAGTGTGTTATCTTTGTAACCTGTGTCAGGTTACAATTGTTTTTATATCATTTACGCGCATTGTTTGTGCCATGGTATGGTCAAAAGGCAACAATGACAATGGGCATACTGAGAAATTATATAACCAACTTTGAATCATGAGATGTGTCTGCTCTTTTTCCAAAGACATGAAGGGATTGTTATATGGAAAGTTTGCTCTTCAGCTAATATTTGATATGAAGCTATCTTGGGACTGGACGTGACTACTTAGTGGCTTGGAATAACTACCTAGAGGCTTGGAATAGTAAGTAGCTGTTCTTGAAAACCTACTATGTGTTAGTTAGTGTGGTAAGCATTTTATATTCACATTTCATCAGCCCTCACAATTATATAAAAGGCTATATTAAGGGACAGATAAGGCAGCTGATCGGAATGGGGTTTGCAGCCTAGTGAGGGAGAAAGCCATCCACACAAAAAGTAGACTCACGTATGAAGAAAGGGGCATGAGCTCTCAAAGTGCAGAGGGAGGCTTCAGTGGATGTTTACGCAGCATCGCAAAGACCAAAGACCGAATGGGATATCTTACTGTGAAGAATCTAGGGAAGCCCTGCAGAGCGAGAGCAGAGCAGGATTAGCAGCATAGAAGAGAGGGGCACGGGGATGTCCCAGGACACCGACGGTCCAACAGGATTGCGTGCCTAGAGACTGAAAAGGCGAATGAGGCTAGAAAGATGTTCTGGGGGCCCAATTTTAGGACAATTTCTATACCTTCGTAAAGAAATTGGAAATTTCTTCTGGAAAAGAAAAAAAAGTAGTTTGTGGGAGAGGGGAATGAATTGATGACATCAGAAGCCATGCTAGTTACTACGGTGGCCACGGTGGGAAAGATAAGTCTAAACCGCAGGGTGACTGAGAAAAAGATAAAGAGGAGAACAGCATGAGGACAGCTAGTGAGATGTGGGATGGGAAGAAGATAGCTCTTCAGATGACTAGAAACTAAAATGAGAAAAGCAGAAGATCAATATAATGGATTTTGTTTGAGACTAAATAATCTTGAGGTGCCTAAAGGAAAATCCATGCAAAGGTATCTAAGAACTTGGAAATTCAGCTCTGGGAATTGAAAGAAAGGACAACTTCCAGAGGCTTATGTTGTGGAATTATCATCAGCATGAAGATAGGTAGCGGAGGCTATTAGGTAGAATTTGAATGACAAGAGGACAGAGAGTAGAATTCTAGTGCTTACCCCTTTTTAAGGGGAAGACCAAGGAAGAAGGGCTGGTTAAAGAAACAGGGTGGTGGACAAACATGTATGTTAATAGAAGGCAAGAAGAAGGAGCGTTCAAGAAGCAGTGAGGGATCAGTGCCATGGGCTCTCGGAAGATAAACTAAACTGAGATGGAGAAGAGACTTTGAGCCAAGATGTCCCCCATAATCTGTATGCAGTTTCTTCTGCTCATTCTCATTTGCAAGCACCATCTGCTCTTCCTTGCTGCCTGTGGTATCGTCAGAAGAGAGGTACAGTTTCACTGCTCAGTAAACATGTGTTCATGTGGTGATGATGATGACATTGACTGTCTGCATAGGAAGCATTAAATCCAGGATCTGCTTCTGATTTAGATCTTAGGGGTTTAGGAAGAGATTCGTGTGGGGTGGGGTTTTTTTCTCATTTGGGCCTTTGTTTCCATATAACTCACCATCAGACGTCTATTATAAGCAATTTGCAATTTCTCACCTAACCTTGGCATAGGTTAAAGCCAGAAGTAGATTATTTGTGCTTCTAACTTGAACAATATTTCCTTCATATAATAGAAGAGCTATATAGCATGGTTTTGGGGTTTTTTTTTTTACTTTAAATCCAATCATTCTTTTACCAACAAGCATTTATCAAGCACCTGGAGTGGATAAGGCTGTGGCCTGCAGTCATAAGCTGGACGAAGCTCCTGCCCACATGGAATTTACATTCTAGTGGCAGAGACAAATAAGAAAGGATGAATGAACACAGATGTGCAACCTCAGTCTCTCTGTCATATGTGTTTTAGTGAAAATAGCAAAGCGGATAGTATGGTCTGCAAGGCAAGGCCTCTCTGAGAAGACATTTGAGCTGAGGCTGGAGTGAAGGGGGGTGAAAAACCCAGCCTGAGATTTGGGTAGGAAGCATTCCTGGCAGAAGAAGAGCAAATGTAGTCTCTGAGGCTTAGCACAGGATCTTGGCACATTCAAAGAACAGCAAGTGTATTTCCTTTGGATATATACCCAGAAATGAAAGTACTGGATCATATGGTAGTTCTATTTTTAATTTTTTTAAAACCTCCATATTGTTCTCCATAGTGGCTGCACCAATTTACATCCCCACCAATAGTATATAAGGGTTCCCTTTTCTCCATATCCTCACCAACATTTAGCTCTTGTCTTATTGATCATAACAATTCTAACAGGTGTGAGATAATACCTCATTGTGATTTTGATTTGCATTTTCCTAATGATTAGTCACATTGAGCACCTTTTCATGTACCTGTTGGTAATTTACATGTCTTCTTTGGAAAAATATGTACTCAGATCTTGTATTTTGCTGGAGCCAAATAAGTTTCTTATATAATTTGGCTATTAGCCTTTTATCACATATGCTTTGCAAATAATTTCTTCCATTCTATATGTGACTATAATTAATAATACGGTATTGTATACTTAGAATTTGCTAAGAGAGTAGATCTTAAGTGTTCTCACCACACGCATGCACATGTGTGCACACATGTGTACACATGCCCACACACATACACACAATGGTAACTAAGTGAGGTGATGGATATGTTAATTAACTTTATTGTAGCAACCATTTCACAATATATACATATATTAACCATCACATGTAAACCTTAAAAATCATATGGCACAACCAAAATATGTACAATTTTAATTTGTCAAAAAACAGCAAATACTTTTGCAACCTCAGAGAGAAGTTGAGAAGACATGCCGTCTTCTTGTCTGAACTCGCCATCACAAAGCACACCACTGGTACCACTTCCTCCAGCTTTGCTTTCATATACTTCGCTAACTCCCTTTCATCAAGATGTCCTATTCCTCAGATATTTTTTCTCAATAGATATTCTGAAATATGGAGATTCTTGGGGACTTCTCATGTTTAATTCATTTATCTCAATAATGTAAGGGAGAAAGATTCAGAGCCTTTTCCTCTGGGCCCCACAAATACAGGATGGCTAGTTTGTTTTAGATCAAAAGTCTGATGAAGAACTATTACCCTTTCCTGTGAAAGGATATGCCTGACAAAAGATGCCATTGGAAGGAAAGGCAATATTCATTTATTGCTCTTTCAGACTCACCTCCTACTTTTACACATGCCTAATTTCTTCAAGCACTGTGCATTTGGTAATAGATATTTAGCTACACACACTGTACATTCATGACTGTCCAGAGAACAGCAAACGATCGATCACTTCAAGCTTCCTCCATGGCTCCATTTGAGAAGCTGCTGACAGGTGGAATTAAGCGGATGTAATTAAGGAATGACTGCTAGAGAAAAAACTCCAGAAGATGTTCTAATGCTGAACAAAGATAATGTGTGTTTGACATTTCAAAGATAACTTGCTATATGTTGCTTAGAACTGTAAGGAAGACTATCAAATATTTTTTTAAAAAATGACCTGCAAGCAAACTCTTAAGGATCATCATCTTCTATAATAAAAGAGAAACATGCAAATGTGACCGTTACCACCAGCCAATCAGAGCGGCTGTATGCAAATTAACCCAGCCAAGATGGAGGCCAACAGCCACGGAACTAGAGCAAATCAAAGGGTTCTGCAGCAACTGCCTGCCTATGCTGGCAGTTGGAAGTGGCACCAGGGCACCAGGAAGTGGGAAAGCAAGGTGGCGGGCCAGGGAGTGGGTAAGAGGTGGCAGGGGGCCGGCGGCCTGCTTGGTGGGCTTCCCAGGCCCTTTGTGGGGCATCGGGGAGTGGGTAAGAGGTGGCAGGGGGTCGGCGGCCTGCTTGGCAGCTGTCCAGGCCCTTTGCGGGGCATCGGGGAGCGGGAAAGAGGCAGCAGGGGGTCAGTGGCCTGCTTGCTGGGCTTCCCAGGCCCCTTGCAGGGCACCAGGAAGTGGGAAAGCAAGGTGGCAGGTCGCAGAGTGGGAAAGAGGCAGCGGGGGGTCAGTGGCCTGCTTGGTGGGCTTCCCAGGCACTTT
>PVJC01026145.1:0-24239 GCA_004026665.1 Murina feae
CCTTTAAGGTGGCTTCTATAATGAAACAATTGTTACACTTAATTGTTGCAAATGTGCGTTTTTGCTTCAGGCCAAAGGCTAAGGAGCCAGCGAGCAGGTAGTTTCGCTCTCACTCCTGCTGCAACGGACTCTGCCTAAACGTTTACTCAGGTCCCTGAGTGGCGGCCGCCATGTTGGCTGGGCTAATTTGCATACAGCCGTTCTGATTTGCTGTGGGTGTCCTGGAGAAACAGTTAATTTTACTATTCCGCTTTTATTAGTTTAGATGCTGGAAGGTATCCTTTGAGAAGAGGAAGAAGAAAAAGAAAAGTAAAAATTATGAACAACAAATACATATCTATCAACAAATGAATCTAAGAATAAAGTGAATAAAAAATCTGATGAACAGAATAAACTGGTGAATAGAATAGAATCAGAGGGATAGAAAGGGAGTGGACGGACAATTTTCGGGGGTTAAGGGTGTTGGGGGTGCGTGAAGAGAATGGACAATAATCGTACACCTATGGATGAGGACAGTGTGGGGGCAAGGACAGAAAGTGGGGTGGGAACTGGGAGGAGGGGAGCTATGGGGGAGAAAAGAGGAACAACTGGAATAATCTGAATGATAAAGATAAATTTAAAAAAACGCAAAAAAAGTTCAAAAAAAACACCCAACCTTTATCAGTGATAACATTGGCAAATATGTTCTCCCATGTAGTGGGCTTTCTTGTTGTTTTGCTGATGGTTTCTTTTGCTGTGCAGAAGCTTTTTATTTTGATAAAGTCCCATTTGTTTATTTTCTCTTTAGTTTCCAATGCCCTAGGGGCTGTATCGGTGAAGAAACCGCTTTGGCATATGTCTGAGATTTTGTTGCCTTTGTATTCCTCTAGTATTTTTTTATGGTTTCCCATGTTACATTTAAGTCCTTTATCCATTTTGGCCCCGGGCTTTTGTTTGCTGGGAGCTTTTTTATTACTGCTTCAATTTCTTCCAATTGATTGGCCTATTGAGATTTTTAGATTCTTCCTGATTGAGTTTTGGAATGTTGTATTTTTCTAGGAATATGTCCATTTCCTCCAAGTTGTCCCGTTTGTTGGAATAGAGTTGTTCATAGTATTCTTTAACAGAATACTATTTCTGTGGGGTCTGTTGTTATTT
Organism: Murina feae; assembly: GCA_004026665.1. NCBI lineage: Eukaryota > Metazoa > Chordata > Mammalia > Chiroptera > Vespertilionidae > Murina > Murina feae. The sequence goes on from PVJC01026145.1 coordinate 1,138, forward strand.
CTTCTCTTTCATTTCTGATTTTGTTTATTAGGGTCCTCTCTCTTTGCTTATTGGTGAGCCTGGCTAGAGGTTCATCCATCTTGTTTATCCTTTCATATTACTCTTTTATTAGATTAGATTAGATAGTACTGGAAGTACTAGCCTCAGTGATCAGAGAAGAAGAAAACATAAAAGGCATCCAAATTGGAAAGGAGGAAATAAAACTCTCATTATTTGCAGATGATCTGATATCACAAATAGAAAACACTGAGTCCACCAAAATACCAGATTTAATAAATGAACTCGGCAATGTAGCATGATACAAATTTAACACCTAGAAATCTATGGCATTTTTATTCACCAATAATGAGCTGTCAGAAAGAAAAACCAATAAACAATTTCATTTACCATTGCAACAACAACAAAAATTAAGATACTTAGAAATAAACTAACCAAGGAGGTAAAAGACCTGTACTTGGAAAGCTACAGGAGGTTGAAAAAAGAGCTAGAGGAAGATATAATCAAGTGGAAGAAAATATTGTGTTCATGGATTTGTAGAATCCACATCATTAAAATGTCCTTACTACCCAAAGCAATCTGTAGATTCAATGTGATCCCCATTAAAATATCAATGGCATATTTCACAGATCTAGAACAAACACTCCAAAAATGTCTTCAATACAATGTATTCAATAAATGATGTTAAGAAGACTGGACAGGTACATACAAAAAATATGAAACTAGGCTATCAATATACACCATACATAAGAATAAACTCAAAATGAATAAAAGACCTAAATGTAAGTGGTGAAACCATAACATTCTTAGAAGAAACCATAGGTAGCAAAATCTCAGACATCTCTCTTACCAATATGTTTGTGGATACATCTTCTAGGGTAAATAAAACCAAGGAGAAAATAAACAAATGGGACTACATAAAAATAAAAAGCTTCTGCACAGCAAAAGAAATCATCAACAAAATAACAAGAGAGCCCACTTCATGGGAGAATATATTTGCCAATGATACATCTGATAAGGGGTTAATATTCAAAATATATAAGGAATTCTTACTACTTAACAAAATGAAGACAAATAATCCAATTAAAAAATGGGCAAAGGCACCTGGGTATGTCCTGTGTGTGAAAAAGAAGCTGCCTATGAAAGTTTAATTTTAGATGGGCTTCTAATGGACATTCTCAATGACTGTTCTGATGTAGATATGATCAAATTCCAAGAAGATGGCTCTTGGTATCCATTGAGACCAAAGAAAGAAGCTAAGGAAGGATCCAGCCAACAGGGTACAGAAATAGAAAGTTCACGTGTCCTCCAACTCACTAAGAATTGTTCATTGATTTTAGCCCCCACTATTCATAAAAGAGTGATAGTAGCCTCCAGTAAGCATAGTTCAGAGATGCCAGCCAGTCAGGCAAGGAAGAAGGAAATGGATGCGACTGATCTACCAACAGAAAGGTCCTCTGATGAAGAGGAAGGCCCCCCTGCCAAAAGGAAGTGAATCTTTATATCAGTAACACAAAGCAGCCCCACCAAAGGGGTTCTCATGTTACCAGCCTTCTTCTGGAAGGTTGCCCTGTGTGACTTCAGTTGATCCTGCTGCTATCCCACCTTCACTGACAGACTACTCGGTACCATTCCATCACACGCCAATCTCAAGCATGTTATCAGATTTTCCAGGGGAACTAAGAAGTGATATTAATAATGAACTGCTGCTTGAAACATTTTCTGGTACTGTGCCCCAGTGAATTCAAAATTTATGGAATGGAAGCAGCTTGATTATTTCAAAAAAATATGACTGCCTTTTTATTACTAGTGATATATTGTCAGGTGCAAATGGTGCTCAAAAGTTGTCATGAAAATTTGAAATGTTAAACATTTACATATTTAATCATGTAGCAATCATATTTTGTTAAAGTTTATGGCTAAGTAAGGAAAATATGTTAAGACATGTAGAGTCAGTTTCATATAAAGACATTTAAAATCTAAATGCTACAATTTTAACTATTAATAGAACAAACATTTAGAACGTACCATCAGAATTTTTAATACAATCTACTTTTTAGTTAAAAATAATTGCCCGCATTTTCAATCATGAAATACTTAGGAAGGCATAAATATATATCCATATAACCTATTGTTTCAATTTGAACTTATGGTGAAATAAACAGCATTTTGCAAAACTTATAAAACAAGTAACATTAATCACTATTTATGAAAATTCAACTATTTCGTATGAGTTTTAATAGTTTACTTATAATGTAAAAGGCCAGAATTTGATAATGAAGTTATTGAAAGGAATAACATCTGACATGCTATATCAAATTTTAGAGATAATTATTTGAAGAAAAATTGTTTCAGTGAGGAATATCTATACTAGAACATTATTGGTTTTTGTAGATATGGCATCTGTGTAATGTTGGGGAGACAGAGTAGAACTTCAACCAAAAGTTTAGAAAACTGTCTAGGTATTTTATTATGCATTATTTAATTCATCATGTTCATTTATCCCTGAATGAGGTGTCAAAAGATACAGATCAAGTTAATCTCTTAAATCAACATGAAATAATAAAGAATTGCAGTACTAGTGTGTCTAAAGAGCTGAAAATTTAAATGATGGAAATAGAAAGAGTTTGGCACCTCAGCAGGCAGCCTTCAGTTCAGGCGCTGTAAAAAAACAGTTCGAAAATTACATCAAGCCGGTGTTTATTTAAATTGAAATTATAAAATGGGAATAGTTAAACATTTAGAAGATGAACACACTTTTGAGTGATTTCGCTTCAATACAAATATTCCAACAGAACAATAGCTTTAGAAAAGTGTCTGTTATGCAAGTATTCAAGTGGACTGAGGGATTCAAAAAACATTAAAAGTACTTAATTGAACATGTGAAATTAACAAACTATAAAAGCAGCATGTATTACAAAAAGAAAAATGTCATACCATTTGAAGCAAAATAAAATTAAGCCAATTAATTAAATGACATGCCAGTAAAGTATTTTTGTGACTGAGTCAATAATGGAGATGGTGGATATATAAAACTCTCAGAATATATAAAACTCTCAGGAGGTATAAGGGTTAGACAGATTTTAAATTAAGTCTTCAACAGGAGCAGAGAAAGGATTTACTGAGCAAGGTCATTAATGTGAAAAGAAACTCTGCCTGTGGAGATAGGTCACCTTCTGATGACTAGTTTAACGGGGAAGTTGGAAAAGTTTGTTGTGATTCCCTTTGTCCATTGTTGGCTCAAACCCTACTGTATCATATAGCTCATGACAGATGTACAAAATGAAAAAAAAAATAGCAGTTTTTTTTACATGATTTATTAATGGAATGATTTCTTTGAAATGATTGGTGCTATTGCTTTTATCACTTGATAAGCATTTTAAGCATAGCTTCTTTAGAGATAAGGAACTAAATATACTTTAAATTTTGAATTGTAAATTATTCTTACTGATATTTTATATACCATTATATATATATTTTAAATATCATTCCCACTTATATTCTCTATAGTCTCTATTTTGAGTAACAGTGTAGTATCTGACTTTTACTGTTTGATTATTACTTAAGGTGACAATGAACTACAGCAAATAAAAATTTATAGAATCAAATAGAAATTTATCTTAGTGAACTATACTTAATATTTGTTGTTTTTAATGTTTTGAAATCTAGTCAAACAGGGAAGTGTAGGGTGACTAACTTCGAATTTTATTGCTAGATTTTCCAGGCATGACATTTTGAGCGATTTATTGTTGCAACTCTAATGCTTTGAAATGGTGTACTGGGCAACCTTTCCTGTTTCTAAACCTTAATTGGTAAATCTCACATCTTTGGTTTAGGAAATTGCATTGGCTTATAACCCAGTAAGCCTTGATAAGGTGTAGCTTGTAAGTTAGCACAAATTGCCAAGTGCTTGCTTTGTGCAGAGCATGGAACTGTGTGCCCTGCTTTTGATGTATTTTAGATGAAACTCAATGTGTTGTATTTCTAAAATAATAAATGTGAAGTGTCTTAAAAAATAAACATATTTAGCCTACCCTCAAAAATATTTTTAAAAAATGGGCAAAGGACCTAAATAGATATTTCTCCAAAATGGACATACAGAAGACTAGAAGATATATGGAAACATGCTCAAAGTGACTACTCATCCAACAGAATCAAATTAAAATGACAATGACATGTCACCTCACAACCGTCATAATGGTTATCATTAACAAACCAACAAAGGACAAGTGCTGGCAAGGATGTGTAAAAAGAGAACCCTAGTACATGGCTTGTGGGAATGCAGACTGCTGCAGCAACTGTGGAAAAGAGTGTGGGGTTTCCATAAAAAAATAAAAATGGAATTGTCATTTGTCCCAGTGAGCCCACTTCTAGGAATATATTCTATGAAACCTGAAATAGCATTCAGAAATGATATATGAACCCTTTTGTTCATAGCAATGCAATTCACCATAGCCAAGATTTGGAAACAGCCCAAGTGCCCATCAGTAGGTGAGTGAATAAAAAAGCTGTTGTACATTTATACAATGGAATACTACACGGCAGTAAAAAAGAAGGAATTCTTATCATTTTCAACAGTATGGATGGACCTGGAGGGTGTTATGCTAAGCAAAATAAGTCAGTCAGAGTAAGCTAAATATCACATGATCTCGCTTATTTGTGGAATATAATGAACAACATAAACTGACGAACAAAAATAGGTCCAGAAACATAGAACCATGACAAACTTATGAATTTCAGAGGGAAGGTGAGGGAAGGGGAGAGATTAACCAGGCAATTTATTATGCATATATATTCATAGCCCTTGGCACATATAATAGTGTTGTAAAGGCTTGGGAAGGGAGGGTTCAGGAAGGAGGGTTCAATGGGGAAACAACAACAAACAAAGTGCACATCTGTAATACTTTCAACAATAAAGATAAATTTAAAAAAATGAAAACAAACTTGGAAAAAAACAAGAGTAAGAAAAAAGGAAAATAAAGAATTATATAAATCAAAAATAAAGAATAAGAGGAGATAATATATAAAAGGAAAGGAGAAAAAGAAGAATAAATAAGAAAAAGAAAGAAAAAAATTAAGAAAAGAAGATGAAAGGTTGGGGAAAGTATAAGCAATGAAAAAGTGTAGAAAATAGAATTAGAGAAGGAAAGAGAGAAATGTGAAATATCAAGGAAGAAAGAGAAGAAAAAGAAAGAAACCAACAACTTTGGGAGGAAATTAAGTAAAGTAAAATATAATAAAAATAAGAAAGAATAAAGGGAATCTTGTTGGATTCTGCTCCAATGCTTTTTGAAGCTGCCCACTTTATCTGCAGGTTCTTGGCCTCCCAGCAACCTGCCCACAGCCACAAGTTATTAAATGTATGTAGCCTCCTCTCCTGGGCTTGGCTGTGCCCTAGAAAAGCCAAGCTGCACTCCAAGGCTGTTTTTTATCAGCACAAGATCCGGATGCTGGTCATCAAATATCTCAAGGCTCCCTAGATCCACTTCTGCTTCTTTCCCCTTGCTGGTCAGCTGCTAGTCTTAGACACTGAAAAGACTTAGTCTCTAAAAGAGCTTCTGTCTGAATCAGGAGGATGGGATTACTGGATTTCTCATGAGAGTGGTGGTACCATTCAGACTTCAGAGAAGATGGTGGGTATGTTTCCCTGCTCCCAGTCACAGTCTAAGTCTGCCCCGGGTTTCCCCCTGAAGTTTTCAGGGTGGAGAACCTAGTATCAAGGCAGGTAGGGCTTACAAAGCCCAAAGGTTGGGTCTTCTAGATGCTGGTAAGGGTGTTTCTACTGAATCTTCCATGAGGTTCCCTGGTAAGTGTGGGGAATGGCTCCATCCCAAAGCTAGTTGCTGACACCCCTATGACTGCTCAGCCTGCTAAGCCTCAGCCTATCCTGCTAACTCCTCAGCGGGGCTTAAAATCCAGTGGGACAGGGAGGATTCCAGAAGATTGGCCAGGCAAGATGAATGCCAGAGGGTGGGTGCAGTTGCTTTCCCCCAGGCTGATGGCACTTGGAATGGATTAATTGTTCCCTCCAACAAAAATGGCTGCTACAATCAGAGGATGATGTAGCATTGGGTTCCTGGTGGGCACTCCCTCACACCTCTCCCAAGTACCAGCCACCCCAGAGTCTCCTCCTGCAACTCCCGTCCTTACCGCCCTCGCCCTCCTTCCATCTGAGTGTCTGCCCTCCTTCCATCTGAGTGTTCCTTCCAGGTGAGTGTCTGCAAGCAAAGGTTTTGCACATTGACCCTTTAAATGGATGGCTTAGATTCTGGTGTCTCTGCCTCTCTTTGGCAGACAATAACCTTGCTGCTTTTCATAGCTGGATGCCAGGTGGGCACCTGTTCTTGGCTCCAGGTGCTCTAGGCTGGGGACTAGGCTTCGCCTCTCAGTGGGAACTTCCCCCAGCTGAGGTATCCCTTGGTAGCCTCTTCCTGACATCCCTGGAGGTAGGACTGGCCCCTTTCAATACTTCCCTTCTACTAGTGTCACTGTAGCTGCTACAGACCTTGGTTAAAAGACTCCTCTTCAGATAGTCTCCAGTTAGTATTTCATGGTGATTATTCAATTTAGCTGTAACTTCCATGTTTGGTTCTGGTAGGCACTACGAGCAAATCGTCCTACTCCACTGCCATTTTGAACCCCAATTATTTTATATTTTAGTTGTAATTCCAGTGTGGTCCTGGGAAGAGGTGAATGTAACTTCCATGTATTCTGTCACCATGTTGGATCACTGTTGTGTTTCTTTACACTAATAATAAACTATAATAAATAAAGAAAGGGAGATGAAAAACAATGGTGGCCAAATAGGTGGACCTATCATGCACCTTGTCCCAGGGCCAGACTGGAAATAGAACTAAAATGGAGAACATTCACCTAGAATTACCAACTTGAGATACAGTTGAGGAGGAGACATATATCAAGGAAGGACAGAAAACACCTGGAGATTGGTAGGAAGGGTGAGGTCTCGAGAGGAGTGGACCCAGCTCCCAGGGGTGGCAGGACAGTGGGCAGAGAGGAAGGAGGAAACTCCAAGCTATGGGAGAGTCTGTTCTCTCAGAAGATAAAGGCCCAGAACCCAAGCTGGGCTCTACAGCTTGAGCACCAGAACCAAAACCTATAGCAACAGCCGTGAAAGGCAGCCAGGCTGCTGGCTGCAGTGGAGCCAGTTGGAGAGAAAGCAGTAGTTTGGTGTGTGTGTGTGTGTGTGTGTGTGTGTGTGTGTGTGTGTTTCCCCGCTAAACCCACAGCCCAGGAATTTTCATTTGCAACTACTCACCTGAGGCTTTGGCAGGGAGGAAGATGTGGACTCGAGGAGCCTAAGGAGAGGCTGGGCTGGGAAGCATTTCAGAGAGACATGGTAAAAGAGTAGCCAGGAGTAAGGAGAAAATGGCGGCTAAATAGTCAGACCTGTTGTGCACCTCATCCCAGGGCCAGACTGGAAATACAGCTAAATTGGAGAACATTCACTGGGAACTACCAAATGAGGCCCAGCTTCCTACAGCAAGGATGGACAGTAAATTTTTGGAGACGGGTAGGAAGGGTGAGGTTGCAAGAGGTACAGGCCTAACCACCAGGAGTGGCAGGCCTGTGGACTGCAAGGGAGGGGGGGAGTGCTGCACTTAGGGAGAGTCTGTTCCCTCAGAAAAATAGAAGCCTGGAGTCCAGGCTGAGCACCAGAGCCATGACCCACAGCTGCAGGCACAACATCCAACTGCAAAAAGGAAAAGTGCAGGGATACTTGTGGCTGGGGAATCTGGACCTGAGAACCCAGCCTAGAGAGTTGGCACCATGAAAGGGAAAAGCAACATGGTGCAGGTGAGGGAGAAACCCACAGTTTTGTTGTTTTTTCTAAATCTCTGAACCAGAACACAGGAGTTTTCAGTTGTAACTACTCACCCGAGGCTTTGGTGCAAGAAGGGAAGCATGGACTTGAGGTACCTGAGGACAGGTCAGGGTGGAAAGCAGGGCAGGGAGACATGGAAAAGCAGTAGCCATGAGTCCTGCATTGGGTTGTTCATATGTATCCAAACCAAAATGGCCATTTCTCCAGAGAGGAGCTAGCTGTTTAATTAAGCCATTGAAGAACTAAAGACTGAGCCAGATGAAAAATTAGCCAGGCTTTATTGAGAGCAAATGGGCAAGTTCACTGGTCTTGGGAAGGGAGAGAGGCCAGTGGAGCTACGCCCGGGCCAAGCCGCGCTTTTAAGGCTTAAGGCAGGTAGTGAGGAGAGGGGTTTGGTATGAGGAAGTGATCTGCGGTTTGATAACCTATGGAACTTTCCATCTGTTGCTCAAGACGACCCCCCCCCCCCCCCCCCCCCCCCCCCCCCCCCCCCCCCCCCCCCCCCCCCCCGGGCATTGCTGGTGCTAGGGGCTATGGTTGAGCAAGCAGTTTCAGGATTTCAGCATTGTTTCAGGAATCCATCATTGTTGCCATTTATGGTCAGGGCTGTCGGGCTGCACCTGGGGTAGAGGATGATTTATGACTCCCTCCGCCAGGTGAATGCTTGGACACTAGCAATCTACAACAGCCAGAGGGAAGGCAAGGAAAAAAAACCCTACCCTAAAAGATATAGCCTGCCACACCCTGCATTTTGAGATTTACAGAGGAAACAAAGGCAGAGGTCAAGCTTACAAGCAGAAGTTTCAAGGAGCCCTCCATGACTGGATTGGGGAGGAGGGGCCATCAGCTCCACTATTCTGGGAACCAGACTGATAAAAACTCCAGGGTCCCAGCTGACCCCATTGGTGTCCATACAAGTGATACGTGATTTTTGGATTGGAACATGCAGTGTTCCCCTGGGCAGGATGGTTCCCAGATTCTTTATCTGCCGGAGTCGAAGAATGACTCCACGAACAGAAGATGGTATAGCAAAGGTGGAGATTTATTGAATAACAAGTACAAACTTCCATGTGAGAAGGGGAAAGAGTCCCACAGAACGAACTCCAATGTGAGGAGGGGGAAAGGGTCCCACAAATTTCCTGTTTCCATGGTTTATAAAAGCTGCTATTCCTGTGCCCTGATATCCCCTCTGATTGGTCACTATTCCCTTTTGAATTGGTTAATATAGTAACTCCTGAGCTCAAAGATCAAACATCTCATTGGACATGTGATGCCCTCTTCCCTCATTGTTCTTCTATTTCTTCTGGGTTTTCTTCTTCCTTCTTTATTTTGTAAATATATCTTGGCTACTCTCAGTTCCCTTGTCTTATGTAAATGTAACTGTTGCCACTCCTTTGTGTTATGGAAATGTACCTTCTCCCAGCTCTCTTGTCTTATGTAAATGTGACTGTTGCTACTCGCTTGTGTTATGGAAATGTAAATTCTCCTAGTTAGCTATTATGGAAAAGTAACTTCTCCCAGCCTGTAGTTCTAAAACCTCCCTAAACTTGCCTATATTCCCCTAAAATTCCTATTTCACAAGGATCTCTGTTCAGACAAGGGAAGAGTAATATCTTGGTACACTCTCAGAGTAGTAGCTCTGGGGAAGGAAACACACCCACCATACTCCCTGAAAGCTAAACAGCACCCCCCACCCCCCCCCCCACCCCCGCAACTAAAGCCCTGTCAGAAACAGAGTTTAGAGTGGTTAAGATTGACAGCTGGCTGAGAAGCAAAATTGGGCAGAGGCAAGCCCCAAGAACCAGCAGAACTGTGCTGAACCAGCCCTGAGCCCCATGTGGCTAACAAGCCTACTTTAGAGGGCAGGTTGACTCCTCTTGCTTGTGGCCAAGGCCTGTGGGGACAGACACAAGTGGTGGATTGGTGGATTAGTGGATTGCCTACAGCTTCAAATAGGTTGCTAAAAGCCAAAAGGTAGTGCTGGACAGGGTTAGCACGTAAGTACCTAATAGGAAGCTCAGAATTGGGAAACAGAACAGAAAAGTGGGGTCTGAAGTGAGCTCCCAGGGGGCATGAAACTTGGCTGTCACTTCACTTTTTTTATTTTTCATAAATTTTTTCTTTTCTTTATTTCTCTCTTCTCTTTTTTCCCTCCAGTTTTTCTTCTCTTTTCTCCTTTTTAGTGTTCTTCTTGCCCTTTCTCCCTTTTAAAGTTATCGTCTTACTTGACTAGTTATTATTCTAGTCTCTTTGGTTTCATTCATATATCTAATTTTCTGCTTCCCTTCCCCTACTCAACTTTTCCTTTTCTTTTTTTTTCTCACTACCCAATTTTTTTCTTTCCTCTTTTCTTTCTTTCCCGATATCTTGTCTCTTTTCTCTTCCTCAATTTCAGTCTATCTGCTTTCTTCTCTATTTGTCTTCTCAAATTCTTTTTTTTGTTTTCTTTTTATCTTTTCATTTCTTCTCTCCCTCCTTTAGCCTAAACCAGTTCCCTTCCCCTATTCCTCTCTTTATTCTTATTTTCTCTATTTAAGTTTGCATCTACATATACCTCTCACCCCCATTTTCTTATTGATTTTTATTTGTCTTTCTTCTTTGTTTGTTTTATTGTGTTTTCTCCCCATAATTTGTCTTTCTTTTTTTCTATCATCCTTCCTTTATTATTTATTTCCTAATTCTCTCTTCTCTGGTAGTTGCTTTTGTTAGTGCTCTAGGGGTCTGGTGAACATTCTTGTTTTGTTTCACCCATGTCATGTTTTGTCTTGTTGTATTTTGTTCTGTTTGGCCAACACATCCATAACAGCTTAACACAATGAGATGGGAAGTGAGTCACATAGTCAGACAACCTGTGAAGAGACTCCATCCATGAATGGTACAATAATATTCAAGACCCAATTATATCAGGAGAACCCAAATAACTCAGGTAGGGGGTTTTCCTAGAACAGCAGTTGCCAACATTTCGGACCTCACAGTCCACCAGTGGTCCACAGACCACCAGTTTGTGACTGCTGTCCTAGAACAACCAGCTAAGAAGATCTGAGACTGCAGCACTGGGTCCCACAAAATACCTACTACATAGGACCACACCCAAAAAAGCCGGGTGGCATAGAAGTTTGATCTAAGGCATAGAAACAAATACAAAGGGACAGGAAAAAATGAGAAGACAAAGAAATAATTCCCAAAGGAAATAAAAGAAAAAAAATTGCCAGAAAGGGAATCAAAAGAAATGGAGGCAGGTAATATGCCAGATAAAGAATTCAAAATAATGGTTATAAGGATACTCAAACATCTGAGGGAGAATTACAAGAAACTCAATGAAAATTATAATGAGCTGAATGAAAAATACACCAACATGAATAAGAATCAATGAGAAATGAAGAATGACATAACTGTAATAAAAAGTAATCTGGAAGGTATCAAGAGTAGACAAGGAGAAACTGAGGACCAAATCAATGAGTTAGAACACAGGGTAGGAAAACCACTCAATCAGAGCAGCAAATGGGAAAAAATTAAAAAGCAGGAGGAGAATTTAAAGGAGCTGAAAGATTTAATCTGACCCAAAACCAATAAGTTGACCAAGGCAAGCAGGGTAAAAGCGAAAGATCGCGTTTATTGATTGCATTTGGGTGAAGTTCCTTGGTCCGAGGGAAACGGGCTGGGGAAGTCACAGACACACAAACCAGGCAAAACTTCTTTATGCTGCTGTTGGACCACTCAGGTTTGTCCATGGTAGATTGTGGGGGATGATTTATGTTTAAGGGGGGTTTGTACAACTGCACTTTGGCCATCCTGAGAAATTCCAGATGGCCATTAAGGAGGGTGTTTTTATGGTGCCAGTTTTATCAGGGTTGCAGTTTGGCCTTGGGCTATTTTTTTTCAGTTTAGCAGGTGGAATCTTGAAGGTTCCTTGTCAGCCCAGCCCCCAGATCTTACATCCTGACCTCTTTGGTGATATAGGACGATGACCGATCCTTCGAAGCTGGGCGGGGGTGGAGTTTAAGGGATGTTGGGAGCCAGGGAGTCTAGGGGCAATGGGCTGTAAGGGTGTAGCAGGAGTTGGTTGATCACCACCCGAGAGATTTCTCGCATGCGGGACTACAAAAATTTAAAGATGCAGGGAGCAAGCATTAGAATTAGGCTGAGTGTTAATAAGGGGGTAAGTATGGGGATTATCCATTGCATTACTCCTCCCTCCCACCATCTCATGAAGGGGTCTCCCTCCTTCCGGCTCAGTTCCTTCCCTAATTTACTGAGGACGTCAATATTTTCATCAACCAGCCCTGTTTTGTTGATGTAGTAACAGCATTCCTCTCGCAGGAACAGGCAAGCGCCACCTTTATCGGCTGTAAGCAGGTCAAGGGCCTGCCTGTTTTGCAGGGTGACTCTGGCCACTGATGTTATTTGGCATTGCAGGGAGGCTAAGGAGGCAGCAGAGGCTTCCAGGGCTATCTGCAGCTGTCCCTCCAGATCCCGAGAGGAGGAGATGCTGTGACCTAGGGCTCCACCACTTAGGCCCTCTGCTGCCAGAGAGGAGGCCAGGGAAAGACAGATCACTATAGGGAGAAAGAGAGCACGCTTTGAGTGGGAGGGAGCTGGCAAGAGTTTTTTTAGAAATTCCCCTCATCCATACATGGTTAGTTGGGGGACCAGGGAAATTGGATAGCAGACCTGTGTCGAAGGCGATATGACCTTTGTTAGGGTACCGTTACACCAGAAGAACCCTCCGGGGGTGCCTGGATGGCCATGTTGACTCAAACTGTGATGTTGCAGGAAGCCAGGCTTGACTGGGAGGAGTAACAGACCCACGGGTAATCTACTCCCATGTACAGGGGTACTTCTGTAAGATTTTTGAGGCTATGGGGATGTAGGGCTCAAGTGGTTAAAGGGGGTGGATGGGGGACCGCAGTTAGCAGAGGGCATCCAAGGGCAGCACACAGAAAGCAATTGGTGGCATTTGCTATTGATGTGATATTTTGAAGGGTTGCTCCTGCTCTAATGACTGCCAGCCAGGAGAAAGGGTGAGCTGATTTGGATGGGGAGGGAACCTGCTTTTGCAGAGTAGTTTCCTGTTTAATAATGGTGTCTGTCATGTCCCCTAAGGCTTGGATTGTCTCGAAGAGGACTTGAACTTATGCCCAGTATATTTGAATACCTCCCACTGGGGTTGTAGCACGGTACCAGCTGTATATTCTCCCTTCTACCCCCTGAACCCAGCGCTCATCCCAGGGGTCAGGTATACTAAAGGTAAAGGTCCCCCTCCCATTCCCCATCAGCCTACGGTTACAGTACTGGGTCCCCACTGTGTCTAGTATGCTTTTGTGAATTTTGCAATGGGAAAATGGGCACCTTCTATAAAACGGCATCTTAAATCTCTTGCAATCAGGGTTAATCTGGTCATACTGGAAACAGATTGCTGGGGATGGTGCTAGACCAACCGAGAATGGTAGATTCTGGTTGAGCTTAATGGTGATTAGGGCCTGGCAGCCTCCTGGTTGGCAGTCTCCCATTCCCATGAGTTGATGTGTCTCTGGGTTTTTAGCATAAAATCTCCATATGAAAGGATTAGCCTGAAGGGCTAATCCTGCTGGGGCTAGGAGGAGGAGTATCAGCACAAGTGAGGGACCCAGCCGCTGGGCTAGCGGACAAAGGGTGCAGAAGGCAAAGAAAAAGAAGAGGGAGAGCCCGCCTGCCCCCAAGATGGTTTGGACAGCTGAGCAGAGTCGATTCCAACAGTGCCAGGTAAAAGAATTACTTAGGCCTTGTAAATTTAAGGGTGGTGGGGCCGACTGTATGGACTTGCCAGTCGGATTGAGGAGGAGCCTGTTTAAGTCTGGAGACATGATACCAGTGAGACTTACCCAGGAGTTTGGGAGCTGTTGGGGTGGTTAGGATACCTATGTAAGGCGCTGTCCACTGAGGTTCTAAAGCCCTGGGAGGGAGTTCCTTGAGAAGGACGGCATCCCCGGGATGCAGGGATTCAGCCTTCTCTGCACCTGCAACCTGGGGGAGTGTTCAGTCTGCGTGCTTCCAAAGAGAGAGTGTAACAGTGAGAGAAAAGGAAGATACTCTGCCAACAGCGGGACTGTTGTGGGGAGGTTGTGGTTGATCAGAAATGGTCTTCCATAGAGTAGCTCGAAAGGACTGAGGCCTGTGGGAGCCCAGGAGGTGGCTCTGAGATGGGCTAGGGCCAGGGATAGGAGATCAGGCCAGCCCTGGCATAGTTCAAGAGTGAGCTTTAGTAAGCTGGGTTTTTAGGAGCCCGTTAGCTCTTTCAACCTTACCCGATGACTGGGGGCGGGAAGGGATGTATAATTTCCAAGTGATGTTCAGAGCCTCTCCATCTAGGTGGACGACACGGGATGTGAAAGCCAGGCTGTTGTCTGTCTGGATAGACACTGGTAGTCCAAAACGTGGAATGAAATGACTGAGAAGTGCCGTAGCTCCTGTTTAAGCCATCTCACTGGTCGTGGGCAAAGCTTCAATCCAACCTGAAAAGGTATCAACTAGAGTGAGGATAAATTTGAATTTTTTATGTTTGGGCATATGGGTGAAGTCAATCTGCTAGTCCTTAGCTGGCAGGTGTCCCCTTAGCTGATGGGTGGTTTGACGAGGATGTAGCGCACCCTGCGCATTCATGGCTATGCAGATGGAGCAGGCTTTGTGGATAGCTATGATGGATTGCTTTAGGGCAGGTAGAAAAAATAGAGGCTGTAAGAAGCGGTGCAGGGCTTCAGGGCCTATGTGAAATGAGTTTTTGATTTCTTTGAGTATCTGCTGCGCCTAGGTGGAGGGTAGGGCTATAAGATTGTTAATGGTTATCCATCCCTGAGGGGTTAGCTTCCCACCCTTATCTAGGAGACATTGCTGCTCATCTGGGGAATATTGTGGTTGTAAGGAGGGGGAGAAAAAGAGTGCTGTGGCCTCTGTGGGTGTCTGAATGAGACCCCGAGCTATGGCGTTCACTCTGGCATTTCCTTGTGCTCTCCGGTCTATGGACTGCTGGTGTCCTCAGCAGTGGATGATAGTGAAAGGGCAGTGCAAGATAGACTCCAAACTGTTCCTTTGTTAATTGCTCATTTGTTGTGTATCCTACATCTTGTGTAACTATGTATCCTACATGACCCCTTTCCGAGAAAGACCGCTAGTTGTCAACCCTGCCTAACTCACTTCTGAGTTGGGTTTCAGAAATGCGGAGGAGAGCTAACCACTTCCGGCCACCTGCACAACCAGACCTCGGCCCTCACCCAACCAATCAGCAGGGGCCACAAACACCACCTCCCCAACTGCCCCAGACTCCTATAAAACCTTTGTGCTGTTGAAGTTCGCCCTCTCTCTCTGCATCTCACCACTGTGCCGGTGTGTGTGTGAGACCGAGCTCGAGCTAGCTCGAATAAAGGCTCTTTGCTTCTGCATTGGACTCAGCTCCCTGGTGGTCTTTGGGGATTTCAATATCTGGGAATACCATTTGGGGGCTCATCCGGGATCCCCACAACCCCTGAAGGACCCCTGACCCAGAGAGCCTGATTGACCACAGTAGGTGTTTGTCTGTTCCTTGTCTCTTTTGTGTGAGCTCATTTCTGAAATTCTGGTAGTGCCTGAAGTGGTCTAGGTGGGTGCACTGGAGGACCACAGGTGGGAGGAGTCAGAAGACGTTCTAATCCTCCTTCTGGAGGGGCTTGGAATCCTATCACATGGGATGTGGAATCCCCTCAAGAATTTGAGAGGAGACGGATCGCTCCTACCGGTTAGCATGTGGCTGTCGTCTAGCTTTCGGTTTTGTTTCCGCAGAATTAGAAGGTTGTTTTCTGGGGTCCTCTGTTTGTCTGTTTCTGTGTTTCTTTGTTTTATTCTGTTCTGGGGCATGGGTGCCAGGAGTGTCCCCATGCACATCTGGGGAGTTGGGCACTGTTTCATTTATCTGCTCAGCTCCAGTTGGGCTAGTCTACTGAGAGAGTGTGAGTATGGTGTTTGTCTGTCTTTGCACAATTATCTGCTCATTAACTGGTCTGTATGAAGCAAAAGCTACTCTGTGCCTTCTGGCTGTACAAATGAAAGTATTTTGTTATCTCTTTCTATTGTTTGTTTAAAGATGGGGTGGACCTGCTGTGGCGGAGTGCAAAAGTCTTTAGCAGCTGTGACATTTATTTTTCTCAGAGTCTGTTGCTCTCTGTCAGAGAGGGAATCTGCTCATTTAGCTAACAAAAATTTCTGTCTATGTTTGTATAAGTAAATATTTCATTTTGCTCTGAATTGTAAATTTGCTGTATTAAATTGGAATTTTGAAGTTCTAGGGTAGATTTAAAAGCTAAAACAAAGGCTGGCTAGGTTCCAAGATTGCTTAGTTCTGAGAGTTCTTGTAAAGAAAAGTAAGAGAGAAGTCTTTTCAAGTTAACTATGTGCTTAGCAAATTAACAAAGTATTAAATGTCAAGAACAAAGAACTTGTTTTCTTATCTCTTTTGGTGGTTGGAGACTTCCAGGGGCAGGCCTTACAGCTCGGCAGGGCGGAGAGATTTGCGGGCCCTGTCTCTGCCTGTGACTTTCTTTCAGGAGGCCCTCCAGGCTTTCAGTCTACAAAAATCTCCCTGTATACCCTTATCCTCATCTTCTATCTTTCCAGGCCGACTAAGAGTCATTTTTCTCCACAGGTCAAACTCCAGCCTCCAGAAGAGAGGCCTACTACAGCGGTAGTCTGAGATTTTCTCTGAAACTTCCACTGTTTAAAGGGAGACAAACAATTGGACTG
This sequence comes from Murina feae, assembly GCA_004026665.1. Classification (NCBI taxonomy): domain Eukaryota; kingdom Metazoa; phylum Chordata; class Mammalia; order Chiroptera; family Vespertilionidae; genus Murina; species Murina feae. Next base: position 17,726 of record PVJC01026145.1, read on the forward strand.
GTCAGAGAGATCAAGAGTAGTAAAGGAGGAGGATTTAAGATCATCTAAAGGCTTAAAGAGGAAAAATCTAGGAGGGAGAGCAACTAAGGACAGAGTAAATAGTTAATGCAGAATGGGGGGGGGGTCAGCAGTTAATTATAAAGCAGGGAGTAGGTTTTTGTTGATCTTACTGGCTGCAGACTGCTACAGGCGTAGGAGTCTGGTCTGTAGCTTACCACAGGTGTCTTATCGAAAATAAAAGAGAAAAAAATTCAAGATTGTAAGTTTTCTGCAGGTACAATTAATCTTTCTCTGCCCTGGTTTATTCTTTTTAACCCTTCCAATGATAAATTAGACCAATAATCATTAAAGGTTTGAGATTTCTAAAAATAAAGAATTCTAATACATTAAACAACAACAACAACAACAACAACAAAACTAAACTCCCAGGAGCCAAATGGAGCAGAAATAGAGCTAAAGTCCGCAGCGGCCCTGGTAATTTAGAACTGGTTGCTAGGCAGACTCAGCCCCTAAGAGCTATGTAAAAACAGGAAGGTAGGGTGGGCTGAATGTTCAAGCTGCCTGCTGTGGCCCTGGAAGAAGCTGCCACAGCGAGAAAAGTGGGGAACAGCAGAAATATACCTGACATTAGAGCTGCCCCACTGCCACCCAATAAGTAATGAGTGTTTTACAACAAGCAGTATAAGACTTGGGCCTTTGGATTGTTGGTTACAGCAGTTAAAACAGAAACCAGTGACTGCTACTAGTTTTACTGCAGCCCCAGGAATAGAGCAGCGAGCCTGGGATCTATGAAAGCTGCTGATAGAGCTAGTGAAAGCTCCCTGTTTGCAAATGTACTGAAAGGGTTCAATACCTGTTGCTGCTGAAATAGGAGGGGTTGATATCCCCCTCCAGTCCACTCCCTTGGGAGAGGCCTGATCGCTGCTCGGCTATGGGAGATGGTATGAAGGCAGAGACCTTGTACCCAATCGTCTGCCACAGGAGCACTTTGTAATATGCAGGGCTCTTTCTAACTACAACTCTGGCTGTTTTAGACTAGCAGTTTATGGCAGGGCCCTGTAACTAGTAAACAGGGTTAACAAAAGGACAAAGGAAAGGTGCTTTTCCTGGACCCAGAAGAGAGCCTGCAGGATTTTGAAATTCTCCAAGAGAGGAGTCTGACTGAGAAACTGGCCAAGACCCTGTTGGGTTAGAAGAACCAGAGGCTGCAAATTGAACTTATAAACTGCAGTTTGCTAGGCAGAGGTCCAAATCCAGTTATATAAGATTTAAGCCACCTGTATACAGCGAAATAACTTTCTCCCATGCCAGAATACTTTTTAAGAAAATTGGACAGACTGTGTTTGTGGCTAGAAAGAACTGGCCACAATGCACAGCCCTGACAATGGCTTGCAGAAAACTGTATAATAAACTTAGATGACTTAGATGATGCCTGTGTCTTCATTGGACATGGCTCCAGAGAGACAAGCACAATTTTGCTTTGTGTAGGAAGGTCAAGAATAGATTTTAATCACCTTCCTAAAATGTTTATATAGCCTTACCATGTGTCATGTTTAGTAGCAGAAGATTTAGCTGTCAGAAGTGGCCACAGTGCCAATGTTATACTTCATTATGTAAATATAGTAATCTTAATTTTCTTACAGATTTAAATGCAGTTGTCAAATTGGCAGGTGTCCAACTGGGCAAAGAAGAATACCATCAGATTTTGGTTTCTATTGAGAGATGGTTGGCAGCCTGTATACTCTCTTGCAGGCCCGTGTGACCATGCACATGTCAGGGGCAGCAAAAACCTCAACTTTAGGAAAGTGGAAAGATATCTTTAGAACAGAGGGAAGTAGTGAAATGGCAAGAACTAGCCCTCTGTTACAGGAATTATAGACCCTGTGAGGTCCTGTGACATGTAAGACCCTGTAAAGAAATAAAGCTCCCTTAGTCCATTCTGAGAGGACAAGTCAAAGAAGGGGAGCCCTACTACGGGGACAGCTGTGCCTATCTGTTATCATTCTAAAGAGTCTATAAAAAGGACTGAACAAAGAAAATCTTAAAACAGGTCAGTATATTTTTCTCCTTGTATAATTCCTCCAAAATTTGGCAATGCTTAATAAATCGTGGCAGTACATTTCTTTGCATAAATTCAATAAGACTAGTTTCAAATAGTGGTTTTATTATCTGGAAATTTTGACTGGAGTATCATGTTTTAAAGAGCCCTGTCTGAACTTTGAAGACTTGAAGCCAATAAGAGTGCCACAGGAAAAGCCTGGCATCCTACTTGGGAGCCCTGAAAATGGCTGGCACTGAGCATCAGGCCCATGCCCTACCATCACTGGCAGTTGGTCAGAGTAGAAGGAGAGCAATAAGGGCACCTCTGCATCCCTTCAGAACCCCCATGCACTCTGGACTAAGACGAGTAGGAGGGCTACTGAGATGGGCCTTAAACCTAGGGCGTAGGCCCAGGTGGATTCACTGCAGGTGAGAAATTCACCAACTCAGCAGATACTGCAGGCAGGCCTAATGGCAGCTGGATGGCTTGGCTTCCAGCCCTACAGGGCACACTAAAATTGAATCATGAGATTCCAGCAAAAGTAGTCAGTTGCCATTCTTGTTGTGTTTATGCAAACAATCAGGCCAAATTGAATACAATAGAAAAATTGGTCTTACCTTGGCTCTTTTAATAAACATAGAGGTAATTTTGAGGAGAAAAATTCTATTTCAGTAGAGATTATTAAAACTGAAATGTTTCTTTCCCTTTCACCAGACCATCCATTACAGTTTGTCTCTGCCAGGTCACAAGCCCACCTCCTTCTGTGCCCAGGCCTTATTGTCTCTCTGACAGACAGCAAGGATCTTTTGGTTCTGAGAGAAAACTCCGCCCCTTCTCAGCATGTAGCAGCTACAGAAGACTCCATCACCCATTTTCCGTGAAAGAATTCAGAGCCAGGATCCTTGAAGTAATATAGTAGGCAGTTAGACAGAAATGAACAGAGCAAGGATGATGGGCCAACTGGCACTCCACCTGTATATATCTGAAACAAGGGGATAGCGAAAAGGGTTCTAACCCAAACCTTGGGTCCCTGGAGTCCCCTGGTAGCTTACCTGTCTAAGAAGCTAGACCCAATAGCTACTGGCTGGCCTCCATGCCTAAGAATCATAGCAGCAACAGCACTCCTGGTTAAGGATGCTGACAAACTGACCCTAGGACAGGAAATCTAGATCACAACCCCACACGCTATTGAAAGGGTCCTAAAACAGCCTCCTGATAAATGGATGAGCAACACACGTGTAACTCATTATCAGGGCCTCCTTCTTGACCCCCCCACTGCGGCCTTCAATCCTGCAACCCCACTGCCCGACCCTGACCTAGATGCTCCACTGCATGACTGTGTGGGGATCCTGGAGCAAGTACATGGATTCTGGACGGACCTGACTAACCAGCCCCTCCCCAATGCTGAGGCCACTTGGTTCACTGATGGGAGCAGCTTCATGTGGGACAGACACAGGTATGCGGGTGCAGTGGTGGTCACCGAAATGGCCACTGTATGGGCAGAGGCTCTACCATCTGAGACGTCAGCCCAGCGAGCAGAGCTTATTGCCCTCACTAAGGCACTGACGCTGGGAGCTGGAAAACGACTCAACATCTACACGGATGGTTGTTACATGTTTGCTACGGCTCACGTTCATGGGGCAATCTAAAGAATTGAAAAATCCATTTTGCATTTGCAGGAGACACTCACTTCATTGTCCAAAGTGGTGCTCCAAAACAGAAGGAGAATAGACTTATTATTCATGCAGCAGAGGGGACTATGTGCAGCCCTAGGGGAGGAGTGTTGCTTCTATGTTGACCACTCAAGGGTCGTAAAAGAATCTATGTCCTCATAAGGGAAGAATTGTAGAAGCAGAAGTTGGAGAAGGAGCAATCTCAGTCTTGGTACAAATCTCTGTTCAATTGGTTCCCCTGGTTAACTACCCTTATCTCTGCCCTCGCTGGGCCCCTTGCAATCCTGCTGCTACTGTTGACCTTTGACCCTTACATCATCAACAGGCTAGTTCAGTTCGTCAAGGAATGTATAGAGGTTGTTCAGCTGCTGGTCTTGCGTGCTCAGTAAAAACCTCTAGTAGCAGGAGATGGTGAGGTAGAACTACAGCCGGTCCCATGATTGGGCCCGTAGGTTTCAAGACAAGAGGGGAATGAAAGGGCAATACAAGACGGACTCCAAACTGTTCCTTTGTTAATTGCTCATTTGTTCTGTATCCTACATCTTGTGTAACTATGTATCCTACATGACCCCTTTCAGAGAAAGACCACCAGTTGCCCAACCCTGCCTAACTCACTTCTGAGTTGGGCTGCAGGAATGCGGAGGAGAGCTAACCGCCTCCGGCCACCTGCACAACCAGACCCTGGCCCTCACCAGACCAATCAGCAGGGGCCACGAACACCACCCCCCAAACTGCCCCAGATCCCTATAAAACCTTTGTGCTGTTGAAGCGCTCTCTCTCTCTCTCTCTCTCTCTCTCTCTCTCTCTCTCTCTCTCTGCATCTCACCACTGCCGAGCTCAAGCTAGCTCGAATAAAGGCTCTTTGCTTTTGCATTGGACTCGACTCCCTGGTGGTCTTTGGGGATTTAAATATCTGGGCATAACAATAGCGACTTCTGCTGGGAGCATTTAAGAGGTTATGGATGAGCTTGGCATTAGTGACAGGGGACCCTTTAGTGGTCAGATATTCCCGCTCTTTCTAAATTGCAGCATGGCTGTGGGCAATAAGGAATGCATATTTAGAATCCGTGTAGACATTGACCCGCTTGCCTGTACCCAGCTGCAGAGCCCGATGAGGGCAATGAGCTCAGCCTTCTGGGAGGTTGTGCCCTCTGGGAGGCTCTTTGCCTCAATCGTTGTGTTAAGGGTTACTACGGCATATGCCGCCTTTCTTTGGCCCTGTGAGGAGAATGGAACTTCTATCTACAAACAGAGTTAGATCTTGGTCTGGCAGGGGTTATTCTAGCAGTCCTGTGCGAGAGGCAGAGAGCAGGTCGATTACTTCGGGGCAGGAGTGGGAGGGACCCGTTGACTCCTGTAACGGGAGAAGGGTAGCTGGATTTAAGGAGGCACAGACCTGTAATTTAATATCAGGGTTTTCGAGAAAGAAGAGGTGAAATTCCTGGATTCTTGAGGGTCCGAGGATGCTGAGGACCCGATGGTTTAGGAGATCTTGGGGCCTGTGGGGTGAACAGACTGTGAGCGGTTCGTGGAGTGTTAGTTTTAGGGTTTCCTTAGTCAGCATAGCCACTGGGGCTAGGGCGCATAGGCAGGGCTGCCAACCCCGAACTGTCCCATCCAGCTGTTTGGAAAGAAAGGCGATCGGTCTATAAGAGGGGCTTATCGGATGGGTTAGTACACCAGTGGCTGTGCCAAGTCGCTCATCAGTGAAGAGCTGAAAGGTGAAGGAAAGATTTGGGAGGGTTGTGGAGGGATGACTGGAGGGCTGTGCATAGGCGGTGGAAACCTCGCGCTACCTCCCCAGGAGGAGTGAGTTCACCTATAGGGACTTCCTTGGCGGCCTGACAAAGAGACTTTGCCAAGAGGGCAAAGTTAGGGATCCAGTGTTGAAAGAACCCGACAAACTCTAGGAAGGAGAGAATTTCATCCACGTTCCTCGGAGGTGAGAGGTCTCCCAAGGCCTCCAAGCGGTCGCTTGTCAGAGACCGAGTGGTTGGAGTCAGTTTTGTTCCTAGATAAGTAACTTCTGGGAGGACTAGATGAGCCTTTTTGGCAGAGACCCGATACCCTCTGTGTGCCAGGAAATTTAGTAGGCCAGTAGCCTGTCAGCAGGAATCATCCTCCGAGGGGCTGCAGAGCAAGAGATCATCTACATACTGCAGGAGAACAGATGGGTCAAGGCGACATTCTTGGAGGTCTCTAGCTAGGGCTTGGCCAAATAAGTAAGGGCTATCCCTGAAGCCTTGCAGCAAGACTGTCTAAGTAAGTTGTTGAGCCACGCCCGTGTCTGGGTCCTCCCAGGTGAAGGCAAACAGATAGCTGTCTAGGTGTAGGGGTATGGTAAAGAAGGTGTCCTTAAGGTCGAGGACAGTGTAATGAGTAATGCCTGAAGGTATTCTGGGTAGGAGGGTGTAGGGATTAGGGACTACCGGATGTAAGGGGACTATTGCCTGGTTGATTAATCGGAGGTTTTGTATGAGGCAATATTCTCCTGATGGCTTACAAACTGGTAAAATTGGGGTATTGTAAAAGAGTCAGTAGGGATCAGGAGTCCTTGGTCCCACAGATGGGAAATTATGGGTTTTAGACCTTGTCTGTGTTTTTTTTTTTTAAATTTATCTTTATTGTTCAGATTATTACAGTTGTTCCTCTTTTTTCCCCCATAGCTCCCCTCCTCCCATTTCCCACCCCAACCTCTGTCCTTGCCCCCCCACTGTCCTCATCCATAGGTGTACAATTATTGTCCATTCTCTTCACGCACCCCCAACACCCTTAACCCCCCAAAATTGTCAGTCCACTC
>PVJC01026146.1:0-24198 GCA_004026665.1 Murina feae
GATTGGTAGATGCTCACTAAAAATATTTGTTAAAAACTAAATGTATGGATACATTTTGAGGTACCTTTCTATTTCCTTAGGATAGTTTTGTGGAAGCAGGATTACTGGGTGAAAAGAGAGGAACATTTCCAGCTCTCTTGGTGTGTATTCTTGGTAAGATTTATCACAAAAATGGTTAGACATTCATTTGAAACACAACTCTCCTGTGTCCACTAGTGTTTGCTATTTGTGTTTGGGGATATAGTTAAGGGAATAAATTTTTGGATCACAAAAATTGGGGGTGCCTGATTAGGCTGAGACAGGCAGAGGTATTAGCACTTACAGTGGAGAAGAAAGGGTAAGTGTGAGAAATATTTAGGCTAGAACAACAGGATTTGGTAACTAATTAGATGTGGAGGGTAAGATGTGGAGGACAGAGTGGGGCCCTAAATATGGTGCTGTGCAAAAGCATGTCTCATTGGATGGCTGAAGATACACAATGCTAAAGAATGGCAACTTAGGAACTTTCCATTCATGTAATTTCTCTGTCTATTTTCTCATCTGTACATGGGGTTTAATGATATCTCTTAAGGGACATGTGATGATTCAATTAAATCAAATGGACTGGCACACATAAAATCCTAATACCTATGGTTTGCATGATTTTACTAACTGTGAGTGAGGAGAGTTGGACCAGGGGGAACTGGGTAATCAGGACTACACTGGAAGTTAGAATTCCAAGTTTAGGAAACGTCACCTAATCTCCCTGATCAGCTTCGCTCTTCATAGAATCCCGTATTGGCCATGGGTAAGCTATTAGGCTATAACTGGATTACCCTATTTTAGTCAAATGAAAGATAAAGAAAACATACCTACTAAAAATCTTAAGTTTTAAGGGGAAGCTGAATAAACTGAAATGGCTCTATGATACTTTAAAATATTACAGTTCTCTATGTTCCCATTCAGCTCTATGGTTTTAATTACTTAAGTGTTCATGACTTAAACCAGGCTTTACTCCTGAGTTTCAGACTCATGTCAAAATGCCTGGATGTCACATTGGAAAACTTAGTGTGCTCAAAGCTAAATCTATCACATAATCTCTCCCCATATTTCTCCAAACTTGTTCTTCTTCCTATCGTCCTATCTCATCACCATCTACTGAGTTACCCCAAGCCAAAAATTTGAGAGTCATCTTCAACTTTTTCTCATTCTTATCCTTTCATCTAATTAGCCACCAAATCCCGTTGTACTAATGCTTAAGTATTGCTGACACTCATCCTTTCTTCTCCATCACCACTGCCAGTCTCCGAGATGAGTCTGTCGTTATTTCTTGCCTGGATTGCTGCAAACCTCCTAACTGTTCTCCTTGATTCTGGTCTTATGTTCTCCATCTCATCACTCACATCCCTGTCATGAACATATAATCCATCTGGATGAAAAGAAGCTGTAAATGGCAATAGATATCAATGTCTTCAAACCATGTTCTTTATGAAATATGATGTCACAGGTTAAGACATAATCAGTTAAAACATAGTTCTCCTGGAGACAGGTTGACTGCTCAGCACAAGAATCAAATGAAATAGAACAATGAACAATATATCAGTTCACTTGAAATAATACTCATGGAGAACTAACATTTATTGGATTGTGCAGAGATGATGTAAAGGTTAGTAACGCAAGAAGGGCATAGTGGATTAAGATGGACTTCTCCAGCTTGATATTTCTAAGAGTCAAAGTCACAATCAACAGGAACAAACTTTTATCTCCCAAATGATAAATACATTGTTAAGGTGGCTGGAAGGGGACTTCATCAGCTTCATGACCACACTGAACTTCCAAATACCAGGGGCTTTAAAAAAGGGTGTAGTCTTTACCACATCTACTGCCTGCAGGCTAAAAAGGAGGGAAAGATCTAAGTTTGGATCTAGACATGAAGAGAAAATGGCAGTGAGTATACTAGTAAAATGGACTAAAGTCTGGAGACTGGAATAAAGCAAATTAGACTAGCAAATAAGTAAGATGAGACATGGTATTTTAATTAGTGTTTCCCAAACAATCTATGGTGAAGATCAGTTTTTTAATAAATCCATATCACTGTGGACAAGTATTTTTAGAAAACAATAAAATATTAGGAAAATCAAATTTAAAAGGAATACAAAATACCAGGTCTAATTTTTATGGCTCGATTATCCAGACACAAAAGTACTGTCAAACTGCTATAAATTTTCTAAATGCTCATTCTTAATCTTTGTATTTATTTCATCATGACCCAGTAATGACCAGATCATAGGCAAGCACTGCCCATGGACCACACTTCAGTTGCACCACTTATTCAAGATAAATGGAAAATACTTTTTTCACAAAGATATACTTTTGAGAAGTCATTAATCTGTTGTTAATTAATGTTCATGTATTTTTCTTTCAAAGATCGAAACATATTGGAAAACTGCCATCTCTGGTCAGGTCAAGTTGAGACCATCTCTATGAGAAAATACCTATCAAACCAGTGAGCTTTATGTCAAACTGTAGAGAAACAATAACTGTGTGGATTAAAAACTCATCAGAGAATATGTAAGCTGTGACTATAATGTTGATGTGTTGTTTAGTGATAGATTTTTCAGTCAACCAACCATTAAGACTGTCCCTCCAGGCCACCCATAACTCAATCAATTATCATGATGTCTGATTTGATAGGCTGATAGTCACAGTGATAGAAACACTAGTGATAGTGCAAGTACCTTGAGCTTATATTGAACAATAAATATCCATCAAGCATGAGCTATATGCAGGCTTCTTGCTGTCCTTATTCTAAGTACAAGGGCAGCTGTCTCTCTCTCTGAAAAGGCATGTGTAGTTTATGCTTAAACAGCAGATGGAAGATCTCAGTTTCTCAGATCCAGCATTTATTTTAGATTGAAAGAGCTAAGAAATATTGATGAAGCAGGAACAGTGAAAAGAAAGAATGGACAGAGATTCTTCTTATCTTTAAAATCTTGTTCACAGGTAAACTGTTCTCATACTGTGCCATGAAACCCTATTATAAAACATTTAATGTGACTCTGATGGGCTGTTTCTCACTATGGCCAATAGTGAAATGATGCTTACTGGTAACTTCAGAAAGAAATTAACATGGGGCACAGGGAGAATATGTATTCATTTTAATATCAACCTGTAACTTCAGGGGACTGACACACAGAGTTTGGAGGAGAGAAGACTTCAGGGAAATAGCCTTCAAGCAGGCAAAAAACCAAAGTCCCATGAAAATGGGAATATGGGGTGGGAACATACATTGAACATGTTCTAAGCCTTGGAGATGCAAAGTTAATAAAATGCTTTCTTTCTTTGCATGGTCTGATGTCAAAATGATGGGAAACATGCATAAGTAGGAATTTGCATAAAGTACAGATGCACAGAACACAGAGTGATTAAGTCTACCAGGTAGAACTGCTATAAGGAAATAAAAAAGGTTACAAATAAATTTATATTGACTCCTAAAATGTTAGGTAAATGATTTCTAAGAAATTGCTAAAGGGAAACCTAAGGTCTAATTCACCTTAAGTCAAGTATGTACATGAAACCTCCCACTTGCAAGAATGTAGGTTAAAAACTCTTTGTTAGAATTATCACCGCCACCAAAAATTGTATGTATATACACCTACCAACAGCCCTGTCCCTGAACCCAAACTTGGTAGGCAGTGAGACAGACATGAGCAGAGCAAGGACGATGGGCCAGTTATAGAAGGTCACTAGGGCACAATGTCCAGGATACCTACAATGGAAAAAGAACTGGTAGAGCAAGTATTGGAGATCAGAATTATTAATCAGGATACCCTCTCTGCCCTAGAATGCCTCCGGTCATGCAGATGAGATTCTTCTGACCTTTTCTCTCCTGGCATGTGGTTATACCATATGGTACACCCTCACTCTTAGAGGAAAACAAGGGAGTGGAGGAAAGCCCTAACTAACTTCCATACAAGGACAGAAGATGACTGGACAGACTCCGATAGATCAGTTTAAGAAGAAAGAAGGAAACCCATCCTTTGAGGGGTTAAAAGGAGCCCTAGCCCACTCCCCAGAGCTGCTCTTTGAGCCACCCACTCAAAATTTCTCTGGGAGTGTACTTTCTCTCTACTTGCCTAATAAATCTTCTCTAGTGAATTTGAGTCTTGGTTCTGAATTCTTTTCTTAGCCAGAACTCAAGTATGGAGATTGCTGAACCCAGGTCCAGTCTGACTCCATGGGACCTGGTACCGTTTCTGTTGCCTACAACAAAACCACTCAACAAAACTCTTATTCAAGTAGAACCATTTTGAGTGAATATTGGAGGGAACCACAAAAAGGCAAATATTAGTGAAGGAAAAGAATGAGCTCTATTTGCCTTAAACCTCCAGGAATTTGTCCCCAAGTATTTTATTCTTTTTCATACTATTATAAATGTAACCTTTTTCTTAATTTCAGTTTTGGATTTTTCATTGCTAGTGCATAGCAATGCAATTGATGTTTGTATATTATTCTTGTATCCTGCAACACTGATGAACTTGTTTTACTTAGTTGCAGTAGTTGCCTTTTTTTTGAATTGTTTAGGATTTTCTATATAAAAAGATCATATTATCCAAAGGTAAGGATGGTATTACATTTTCCACTCCAATGTAGATGCCTTTAATTTCCTTTTCTTGTCTAATGGCCCTGGCCACACCTCCAGTACAATGTTGAATAGAAGTGATGAGTGTAGACCTCTTGTCTAGATTATGGTCTCGAGGGGATAGCATTTAGTCTTTTATCACTTAGTATAGTACTAGCTTTGGGATTTTGCAGATGCCCTTTTCAGACTGAAGAATTTTTCTTTTAGTTCTAGTTTATGGAGTGTTTTTTAATCATAAAGTAATGTTGGATTTTTTCATGCTTTTTCTGTTATTTCTCTGGTCTTGATTTTAAAAATTGCATTGCTTAGGTCTGGCTTTTCTAGGAAAGTAGATCATGTACCTAATTCATTTGTGGATTTCAGTGAGGTGGGTAAGAAACAGAATGTTTCTAGTGTGCCTTAGTTCCTATTGGTTACATTTAACAAAGTAATAGAAGAGAAAGCTTGAGAAAGAACTTGTAGGCTTGTAAATGGGATTGAAAAATGCAAATAGTTTTCATTTACAACCAGCAAAAGCTACATTTAGAAATGTTGTGAGCAATAGGATGATTTTTAAAAAGCCTCACATCTAAGACCTAATAAAAATCATGACCATCACTCCTGAAAAATCAATCTCTGAATTGATTTGGTGGTGCCCATTCAATGCTTTCAGTTGGACAAAGTGACAGAGGGAAAGAAGTGATGATTGAACCACAACATGGCTAAGCTTCTGTTGGGAAGTTGCACCTATAATTTCTACCCACATTTCATTGATAAAAGAAAGTCTTGTGAGCAACTGTAAGATCAAAGAGACAGTCATCCATATGGACAGATGCTAAATATCAAATGAAAATGAGTGGTATGTATAATCATATCCTAAGAAAAGACAAAATAATTAACCAGAATAATAAAATCTGCCACAGTCAATTCCTTTGGTGACAAATATCTGTTCTCTCTTTTATATGCATAATATTTTCACTTCTTCTTGAAAGAAAACACCTTAAAGTTTTATCCAATCACATTTCAAATATAAAGCATTGGATCTCAGATGGCTCCTCTAGATCCAAACATTTATGAAGTAACAAGCCAGGTTACTTGCCCCACGTGCCCAACATACAGTGGTGGAAGAGGGACAGGGAGGGTAACTACAATCTCCCATTTAGAAAGGGAAAGAATGGAAATCATACAGTGGTCACTGATTCACAGCAATTCTGAAATCTTTGAGGGATTACATGGTGAAGGCCCACTATGGGTAGGGACTGTTCTTTGATTGGACTATTGTTCTGCTCACCAGGGGGGCCTCAGAGTTCTTTGTTCTCCTTAGCTCTGGGAGGTCTCTCTTCCCCTGCCCCCATTATCCTCCTTCGCCACATCTGAAAGGGGCATTGAAAAATATGCTCTCTACTATGGCTCAGCCTGCTTTCTATGGGAGACTAGGGGTTTTCAGGTCACTTTTGTCTCAAATCTATATATATAAAAGCCTAAGTGACCGAACAATGGAATGACCAGAATGACCAGAACAACTGGTCACTATGATGCACACTGACCACCAGGGGGCAGACGCTCAACACAGGAGCTGCTCCCTGGTGGTCAGTGTGCTACCACAGCGGGAGCGCTGCTCAGCTGACCAACCCATCCCAGCAGCCCAGCAGCCCGGCAGCAGCCACTCACTCTGTTAGTAGTCTTGCAGGTCCAGTCTCTGGAGAATGGGGAGGCACCGATGGACCAGACAGACCAGTGCCACTGGCATGATCCTGACAGTCCTGCGGCCTTTTGGAAGTCGGCCTTGGGCACTGTGGCTGCTTCCATTCCTTAGATGCTCTGCAAGGAAGAAACAATATAGAAATGGCTGCCAGATGACTCCTGACAACCAGTGCAAATGTCAGCTGGATGAATCTAGATCCCAGGCAGGCAAGGGCATCTCACTGCCCACCTGGAGGGCTGACTGCATCTTGCTGCCCCCCCTCCCTGACCCCACCTGTGCACAAATTCATGCACCCGGCTTCTAGTAGTCATATAGAAAAAATAGACTGGTGATTCTTTGGGAAGTGCTGAAATCTTTACAAGATAACATTTTCTAATTTGATGACCATAGAATATCTTTTCATATATTTTGGTTTTTAATTATTTCAAAATATTTCATTGACAGTATATCTTTTTCAGAAACATAGATGGATTTGTATCTATTTGATCCTAGTCAACTCTAAATGTCAATAACCAATTGCTCACTCCTTTTTGAGACACCTCTCCCTGTAGACCAGACTACAGATCTGAGTTCTGTGTTAGTCAATCACGGGCAACATCAGGGACCATAAAGTACCTCTATATTTTGAACAGATTGTTAGAAATGGGGGGGTCTTACCAAAGATCATCTCCAAAACTAAGTGGAAAGTGGTTTCTCAACCAGGGGTAATTTTGTTCTCTAGGGGCATTTGGCAATATCTGAAGATATCTGAGTTGTAGAAACTGGGGAGGGGGAGGAAGGTGGTGTTATTAGAATCCTATGAATAGAGGCCAGAAATGATGCTACACATCCAAAAACACATAGCACATACTCTTTCCCAACTCTTCTCCCTCCCCCAGCAAAGAATTATTCGGTCTAAAATATTCACAGTGCGGAGGTTGGGAAACTATTACTAACAGTATAATTGAAACGGAATTCCCATTAACCCTCCCCATAGCTCTCCAGAGTGAAAACATAAAACATGTTTCTGTGTTTATCCTACCAGCCAAATGTATGTTTTGCAATTTTTTCTTTCCCAGAAGCAAAAAGTTGGATCAGAGAGAATATGAAAGCCCTCTTGTTTTGATACTTGAAGGAATCACAATTTCTTTTTTTAAAAACACTTTGTCTTTTTTTTCTGATGTAATTTATTTATTATTTAAAAATTGTTGACCACATCTCCATTCTCCCATCTTCTTTGTTACAATTTCTTACACAATATATATCTTTTGATCCCTTCCTGTATCTACCAAAAATTCTCTATCGTGCTAAAGCATGTTCTCAATGTACATGGATTTTATTTCTCCTTTTTAATTCTTAGTGTAAGCCTTTCTAGAGGTTCTTCTGGAAGGAAAGCAGAGCTGGGAGGTCATGTTCTAGTTCATAATAATGTCTGGCTTTCTGATTATTTTCACTTAATGCCTCTAAGAATGTTCCTACTGTCATTAAGCCTTTGTGCATAAAGTCCATCAGGTTTCAAACAAAATAGGGGATATTCTTGAGGGTGCAGGGGTTTCACACTCAGCCCCTTAGAGTCCTCAAAGCATGAAGGAGGTATTTTACTAAAAATGTGCAGAATATTTCAGACAGAGATTAGTCCGACAAGAAATGGAACATAGCAAAAAGAAAATGATAGATGCAAAAATACCTATCAGGTCAGGTAGCCCTGTTCTCGGAGAGGATCTAGATTCTAGGAAAGCTGCCTCAGTTAGACTTTAACCTGTGTGACTAACAGTATCCAAGCAAGATCTCAATGATTTTAGTCACAATCCACGCCTGGCTATGATTAGATTATTCTAATATTTCAGATGAAAAAATATATAGAGAAATAAAGCAGTGTGACTTTTGTAAGCAGTGCTAGCTTTCTTGGCTAGTCTAAAATGTCTCTACCACTTTCCCCCCAAAAGGACAATTCTGCCTTCTAATAGAATTCCCGACGAGGCAGATCATTTTATTAGATAGATGTTCTATTAACATTTTGCTTTCCTTCATTTCGTACCATTTTCCATTTTATTCCTTTGTATTATGGTTGAAAAAAATATATATGATTCTTATCTCTTCCTCAGGTTTTTCTTTTTTCCATTGTGACATCTGTGCATTAATCACTGTGGAGCCAAGCTGCAGGGACCTGACTCTTTCAATAGGAAGAAAGCATGCTGTGTGGAAAGCAAGCCGGCCTGTCAGATGCCTGGACGCTGGCCCGGAGTCTGCCCTTCTCTGACGAGTGTCCCAGGACAGTCACTTCTCTAGTTCCAGCACAATTAGGGTTTTACCCAAAGATCTCTAAGGGGTCACTTTCATCTCATATATTCTCTATGTCTAATCTTCTTTTGTATACATGAGAATAGTAGCATGGCAGCTAAATCTTTTCTTCTTATTTTGCATCTGTCTATTAAGGAGAGAGAGAGAGAGAGAGAGAGAGAGAGAGAGAGAGAGAGAGAGAGAGAGAGAGAGAGAGAGAGAGGCAGTGGCAAAGGTAGGGGTGGAGACTAAGGAGAGAATGGACTAATAACCTTGGTACACAATAAGAAAGCATAATAAGCTGTAAACATAATTTGTGCTAAAGAAGATATGTAGGTATTTAAATATTCTCTGTTAGAGAAAATATGTAAGCATTCATCATTGTTACAAAATAGCATTCTCAGAAATGCCATTACCTCCCTCCCCCAGGACTCTGCAGGCTCTGACCAGCTATGAGACATCCATGAAAACCCTGGTGCTTTTATAAAGCAGGACAAAGCTTTGAAGCTTCAGCTTTAAATCGCCCCAGCATCTCCCAGCTGTAATGAGGACAGCATTTCCCTAGTCAAAACATCCTGGCTCTATTTATAGGCATTCACTTCCCTGAATAATAAACAGAAGTAGCAGGCTATTCTTCTAGCATTTTCCTTCAACTGCACTACTATTCAACACAATGCTGAAAATTAAGAAAAAAAATTCCAGAGCCACAATACATAGCAGTGGGTTTAGTTAATTACCTTAGAGAAGACACCATCCAATGTATATTTGAATAGTCAAAGTCTTGTGAGAATATTTGATTGACTTTTGTTTACCAGGGGTTTCTAATATCTCCCTCGTTATTTCACGGAGGGGAAAAGGTTCCAATCCTTTAAATGATTCCAGAAATACCCAGTCTCCCAAGTTGAAGGAAGGCTGAATTCATCTGCTAGATAAACTCCCTTAGCTGATGTTGCTTTAAATAAGGAAGGCAGACAATACAGCATCCACAGAGATAGCCTGAATTCACTTCTATTCTTTTTCCAGTGTAAGCCTGTATTAGGTTATTTAATGGACCACATTATATTCAGTAGGTACAGAATCTACACCCCCCATATGGCTGGTACTTAATTTCATCCTGCCAGTCTGTTTTAACTAAGACGTTTTATCCTGTGCATATAATCTTCATTATCATAGAAGTTATTTTTAATTTATAATTAACATAGTCTCCTTCTCATTATGGGCGCCTTGATCGATTTAGACCCTCCAGACACGTTTTATCTGGCTTGATGATAGCTGGTGTCCTGCAGTTCTCTGAATGTGCAGTAGGTGTCTATCTTAGCCTTTCCTTCACCCTTCCTACTCCTCTCGTCCCTGACACTGTGATATAGTGCATAATTCCAAAATGGCAGCTTTTTGAAAATTCACCTTGATTATCAGACATTAAAAGTGACTCATCCCGCAGTGACTGTCTGGCAGAAGGGATGGGATCAGACAGCAAGACAATGAGGGGACTTGGGCGCATTAGCGCACTAGATTACAGAGCCCATCAAAAATACCTTTGTTCTGTCAAAGATCTGATCATTTGCTGGTTGTGTGCTGCAGAGGAGAAAGAATGAGAAGGAAAAATCCACGAAACAAACAAACAAAATCCATCCAAGAATTTAAATCCTCCTCAGATCGCTTTATTCTAAGAATGAAGAGAAGTGTCTGATCAACCATCTCAAGAGGAGGAAAAATGGGGATTGTGCTTCTGAAAAGGGAATCTATAGAACCCTTTCTTTTGGTGGCTATCCAATTTTCTACACTAGCTCTGTCCTTTGGTACGGTAAGAGAGAAATTAGCAAGGTATCAGGATTTGGTCTTGCCTATGGCTGCCCTCAGCCTGATTTAAAGCAGAACACTTAGAAGACAAAAGATTTCACAATTAGAACATTCATTTTCATTAGAAGCAAAGCTTCTGACTTCTATTATATATAATGCTAACCAAAACATGTATGATGGCTGAAAGAGGAAAATATGTGTAAGGGCTATTTTTTATAAATACTTTATAAGCATTTAAAGTGGCACATGTAAAAAGGCAGCAGGAATCTTTGAAAAGATAGAGCAAGTGAATTCTTGCACCGAGCATGTATGTGCTTGTGTGCAAAAGGGAGGAGGGAGCTGGAGAGGGGGAGCTGAGAGCTGAGGGCATTCATATTGAGCCCTGTGTGGGTGCCGAGCTGGGTGGGATGTGTGCTGAGCTACTGCATGACTGCAAAGCCTGGCTGGCTTGTCTGATTCTCCAAGGAGACAAAATACCCAAATGGGAGGTTGGTGGCTGGCTTTCTTCTTCTTCTTTTTCTTTTTATCATTTTCATCATTTGCTTATGAACTCAGAGGAGCAGTTTATCAGTCCTGGAAAATGCCCCGAAGGGGTCCAGATCAAAGGCAGGCTTTGAATTGTATACTTAGGTGGATCTTCCTGCCAAATACATTAATGAGATTAAAACACAAATTCCATAAACAATTATTTTCCATCTGTTTAGCAATAGAATTAGCGATTCTATGCGCCATCGACAGCATCCCTTTAAAAAAAATGTACCAAATGAGCCCAAATGCTCTTCTGCACCTGGATGCTGTAGCATTTGGGGAGGTTTTGGAAGGTCTTATCTGACATGAGGACCGGAGAGTGGCTACTGCTGCCACCATGCAGGCAATCTCTTGATAATAATGGTTGTATTTTAACTGACTGTCACTTAGCAGATGGAGTCATTAAAATAACTCATTGCATCCCACCAATTGTGCCCTATGCTTGCAGGTTTTTCATTTCTCTCCCCCGCGTTCATATTTATTTGTCCTGTCAAGTACAGAAAACATATCCCTCTTTTAACCCCTCTTAATTACCCCTAAAGGACTCTTCCTTTCTTGATGAAGGAAGACAGAGTCAGCAGGATAGTCTGACCAGAGTGGCTCAGTAACAGTTACACATTCAGAGATCCATTCATATTTATTTGGATTCACAACACATACCCTGAGTAGAGAGAAAGAGAAACCTATAAGCTATAAAAATCCCTGCCTAAACCCAACCAAGAGATTAAAGGGGAGGGCAAAAGGGGAGGGCTCAGACCAATTTCCACACACCAGTACTCTTAGCACAGGGATGGATTCATGAAAGAGAGACCAGTGTGAGAGTTTTCATCGGTGGAATTTTAATGAGCCCTAAAGGTTAGGCTTCAACTTCGTTAACAAACAGCTCTAGAGATAATTTCCAATTTTCAGTGTTTATAGAATAGTGGTTCCTTCATCCTAATCAAATTCTGAGACTGTCGGCAGCCTGTTTTGCATGTCCAGCTGATGCTGAAATATAAACCATCAGGAATTATTAAATGTGTGCTCAAGATCCAATGTGGAAGAACTAAAAAGAGGAAGAAATTTTGCAAATTAAAATGATCGCATTGACCGCCTCTGATGAGATCAGTTCAGTCAAATGCAAAATACTTATTAAGAAGAAAACCTGCACAGATATTTTAGCTGTTAGAAGGGTAATGATTGCCCTAATATTTAAATAAAAACAAAAAAGAGAGACTAAACAAAAGAGGAAAGCTTCATTCCCAGGAGTGAGAGACCAGAGTATCTGTGACATGTGGGTTTCAAAAGTGTAGGAAAGAATACAGAAGCAAAATCTACCAAAATCGATGCTAGAAGATAGGTCTGCTGCTGGGAATGTCCCTTCTCCCCTCCCTTTATCCCTGTTCTCCCTGCTTCCCTCCGTCTTCACTGAGCCTTTGCAAAATTGCCATAATTGTACCAGAAGGGGGAATGAGTAATTTTTTTTTAGGATTCCAGCTACATAAAGTAAGAGCAAACAGTAGTCAGACACAGGGTAGAGAAGCCAAAGATTTGGCTTTTCTGCAAACTGACTGTAGTGTTGGATGGAAAGCCCACCACTTGCCCTGAAAGGCTGACCAATCTAATGGCATGGGGACCAACAGCAGGTGTTTGAGTTGTAAATGGTAGGAGGAATATTCTTAAGCTTATTTAATGCTATGCGAAGTTTTATTCCCTCCACAAGAAATCTGCTCTCACTCCCCAGGCTTGCCTCTTCCCTTCCTGACTTGCAGAGGAATGAAAGGGATTAAAACAAAACAAATGAGTGGCCTGAGATTCATCCATAGCCTGGGTACAGGACGTTAAGGAGGCAAAGGCCCAGCTGAGTGATGCCTGGTCAGTTTTTGGAATGTCAGAGGGCCCAAAGGGAAAGGGCTTAGGGGCTGGCAGGCCTGAGTTCCCATTCCTGATTTGCATCTTACTCCATACCCGCCATGTAACCATGCAGGGGTGGTCAGACCCTCTGAGTTATAGTTTTCTTCTAGGATAAAAGGTATTTTCTCCCAGGAAATGTTATGACTGAGAGGGATCATTTAGTCAATTTTCCTCATTTTACAGAGAAAACAGTAAATAGCAATAGCAGTGGTAATAATAATAAGAGCTAATAACTTCAAGCATTTAGTAGGTGCCAGGCACTATTCTAAGCTCTTTACAGGTATTATTTATTCCATTTTCACAACAACCTCAACTGTTAGGAATATTTTTACTCCCATTTTATAGATAGGTAAACTGAGGTATGGAGAGGTTCAATATCCAAGGTGATAAAGCTGGTAGATGGTAGAGCTGGGTTTCAAACCCAGATAGTTTGGCTCCAGAGGTAATACTCTAATAAGCAGCAGATTCCCTTTTTTCCTTCTTTTGTTCAGAGTGCACCCAATTTCAGGAAAGGGGTACACTGCCTGCATTAGTGTTACACATGGTCCTGAGAGCATACACCTGGCAGAGACCGGTTCCCAGTATCATGGCAGTGGCTGACAATGGCCATTCTGTTTCTTTCTGGTTCCTGGTGGTCTCAAGGTTCCTTCAGCCAGATTTTCACAGATGTGCTGCAGTCCTCCCAGGGTGCACTGCTCTATATGGTACCCTTCCCAAAGTCACTAGCACTTGCACACCTTTATTTAGCAATATGGATCACAACTGCTTCTCTGAGCAGAAATAAACTGCAGAAACAGAGATGATGATGAACAAACTCTACCACTGCAATGGAGACACTCAACTCCAGATAAGTGTGGTAGAGCTCATTGACAAGACTGGCTGCAGAGTGGGACACTGATGCTCATGGTGGAGAGAAGAGACCAGTCTGCTACATCAGCTTTCATTAGCTAATGCCACCCAGTGCCTGGGAAAAATATATTAACAGTATGTGGTAATGGACTATTGCTCAAAGGACAGTAGCATAAATATCAAATTATTGCTACGTGGAGAATGTCAAATAGGCGTATGTATCCTAAGCTCTAAGAAGTTTGATGGCCTGTAAGGACAATCGGACAAGGCTGTTCAGGAAAATTCTCCTGTGTTTTCCTTGATCACACTCACAACACTTCTTAAACACATCTGACACCAGATGTGCGGGTTTCCACATCAAACAATTCTCCAATCCCAGCTGGGTGTCCTACAATTTAATTTAATTCTGACAATAACCAGAGTTAGCAGACCCTATAGGTTAAGGGCTCATTCCCATAAGACTGCCCCCACTTCAGAAATCAATCACAAGTAGTGTTCCCAGGTACGTACAACTTCTGTTTGACTTGGCTACAAATTGAAGGTCCAGATGACCTCCTCCATGGACCCATCAAAGAAACACAGCTATATAATAAAGAATATCCTATCTAATAAAAGGGTAATATGCAAATTGACCATCACTCCAACACATAAGATGGCCAACCCCATGTGGACACACGATGGCTGCCCCAAGATGGTTGGCAGGGGAGGGCAGTTGTGGGTGATCAGGCCAGCAGGGGAAGGCAGTTGGGAGGGACCAGGCCTGAAAGGGAGGACAGTTGGGGGCAATTAGGCTAGTAGGGGAGGGCAGTTAGGGGCAACCAGGCTGGCAGGGGAGGGCAGTTAGGGGCAAAAAGGCCAGCAGGGGAGTAGTTAGGTGTCGATCAGGTTGGCAAGGGAAAGAAGTTAGGGGTGACTGAGCCAGTAGGGCAGGGCAGTTGGGGGTGATCAGGCCAACAGGGGAGGGCAGTTAGGGGGGACCAGGCCTGAAGGGAAGGACAGTGAGGGGTGACCAGGCCAGCAAGGGAGGGCAGTTAGGGGGGACCAGGTTGGCAGAGGAGGGGGTTAGGGGCAATTGGGCCAGCAGGAGAGTAGTTAGGTGTCAATCAGGCTGGCAGGGGAGTGGTTAGGGGCAATCAGGCAGGCAGACAGGTGAGTGGTTGGAAGCCAGCAGTCCTGGATTGTGAGAGGGATGTTCAACTGCCTATTCAGGCCAGTTCCCACTGGGATCTGGCCTAAACGGACAGTCAGATATCCCTTGAGGGGGTACCAGATTGGAGAGGGTGCAGGCTGGCTTGAGGGACATATCACCCCCGTGCACAAATTTCGTGCACCAGGCCTCTAGTCGATGTATAACCCAATGAAGAGATATGATGAAGAAATGATAAAGAAGATAGATGTAACCAGATGAAGAGATGCATAGGGTGAGGTCTGAAAAGGTTCTGAACCTGGAGTTAGCATGTGCCACCTTCCTGGCACACAGAAGTGTTCACCAACCCATAGGCAATCTAAACCCAATAGTTGTGTATGTGTGTGTGTGTGTGTGTGTGTTTATGGAGGCTTCATCACCAGTCATTAACTCAGTATCCAGTCCCTCTCCTCTTCCCAGAGGATGGGGATGAAAGTTTCAAGCTTCTAATCAGAGCTTATTCTTTCTGGTGACCAGCCCACATCCTGAAATTATCCAAAAGCTCACCAATTTGTGCCTCATTAGAACAAAAGATCCTCCTATCACCCAGGAAATTCCAAGGGATTTAGGAGCTCTGTGCAGGAACTGGGGGGAAAGACCAATATATATTTTTCCGATTATTTTACAAAGGTGCATATGGTCCCTTCTGATCTGGCCTCCACCTGCCATTTCAGCCACTTATTTTATACCTTGATGTCCTCACACTGGCCATCCCTTCTTCTTAAGGTAACTAAGCCCCTAACCCCACTTATTACTCCTCCTTCTCCTGTTGTAAACATTGATCATCTTTTAAGATTCCCCAACGTTACTTTTTCTTGGAAGCTTCCTGATTTCTAGGAATTTTCTGAAGTACACATGGTTAGAGATCTCATCACACAGGACTATAACTAATTATTTATTACTCTTTCTTCCTTTCCTAACCAGGGATCTTCTTGAGGACATATCTTGAAGATATATCCTCCTGAAACTATGAAGCATTATAGAAATACAAAGAATTACTAACAAGAGAAAGATGCCCACTATCTGACACCCTCCTACTATGCAGGATTGAGCTTGCTCCTTTCACAGGCAGGATGCTCAGGCACAAAATGCAGGCCAATGACAATGCTAGCAGGAAGCAGACTGCTTCCTCCCCATTTACCTGCCTCATGAAGAGGTAGGCACACAATTTCCCCAAGGCAGACAGAGTGCCCTTAACTAATGTCACTCAATAGCAGTGATTCGGTTAGCTGAATAAGCACAAAACCTAAAGAATGCAGAGACTTAAGGCACTGTTTAATTTGTGGTACTAAGATATTTTATCAGGTGGCATGTAGTTAAGTACCCTTAAACACAATCACATAGCATTTTGTTTGGTCATCCTCATCTGGGAGCATTCAAAGAGCCAGGAGAGAAAAGAAGCCTCCTCAGGGATTTTTTCCTTACAGTACAGTTTTTACAAAAAGCTGAGTGTACAACTTGCAAAATAATAAGCTTGGGTGATAACACAAGCTTCAGCTACAATTATCCCAAAGAACAAGTCTGCTGCTCAAGCTTCTAACTTATCCTTGTGACTATAGCACAGTCCAAAATGTCACATTAGAGTTAAAGTGACTGCAGCCAATTAGGTAATTTCTACCAAATTGGATCCAGTAATATTAGGACACTATCTTGAGGGAGAAATAGGACTCCCCAGGTGCAATGTGGCTTGTGAAATATTAGTTTTGGACCATCACAAATCAAGATCCAAGGGTATGTTAAATTATTCAGCATTCTTGACCTCATTAAGTGACTTCATATAGGTTTTTGCTCATATTCATATAATCTTCGGCTCCAAGGAGCTTCATTGTGTTTCCTTCCCACAGCCATTTCCCTATTTCATCTTCTGTTTGCCTTCTCCACTCTTTATGTATTAGAGATTAGTGTATATCTCTTTTTATTTTTTCATCCTACTTAATTTTATAATTTAAAGGGCAAGGCATATGGTTTTGTTTGAGGAACACACAATAAGAACACTTGCCAATACAATGACACATATCAGAAATATGACTATTAGTTAGAAATTTGGTTCCTATGCCTCTCTTTACTAGCATACAACCTTAGGTAATACAAAAAATTTCCCAGCTTAACATCTTGTTTGGCCCACTGTGTGCGGAACAGATTGCTGTGATTTGTAACATATGGCTTTTTAAAGGAATCAGAACTTAACACCAAGTCTGCTTCTGGAAGTACTAGTATTCTAAAATGATAGCAATAATATTATTTTCTAAAATAATGGGAGACAGACAGAAAAACATCCCAGGAAGATCATGTACCAAAGATGCTTGTTAATTTCATTTTGTTCCAAAGATGTTTAGAACAATGGTTAGTTAATACTGACAGGCTAGTTAACACAACCAATAAATGTATTGGATAGGTAAAGCTTTCAACTGGTGCTCCTATAGGTTCTAGAGAACTTTAGCTAATGGCACAATTATCCTATGAATATTACCAGCAGATACCATTGAAATCTACGAGTTAAAATGCATCATTGTGGCAAAGCAATGGAATGGATCTAGAATGTGAACATCACCATGTCACTGAATTAGTGAACACCTGCCCACCAAAAGCTCTTACAATGCCATTCCTTATGAGATTAACAAAAGAAATTGGGGTAACATTAAGTATGGCTCTTCTTTTATATTGGTGTGTTTTTTGTTTTGTTTTGTTTTTTAAATATATTTTATTGATTTTTTACAGAGAGGAAGGGAGAGGGATAGTTAGTTAGAAACATCGATGAGAGAGAAGCATGGATCAGCTGCCTCCTGCACACTCCCTACTGGGGATGTGCCTGCAACCAAGGTACATGCCTTGATCGGAATCGAACCTGGGACCTTTCAGTCCGCAGGCCGACGCTCTATCCACTGAGCCAAACCAGTTAGTGCTGGTGTGTTTTTTTTATAATGTTGCTCAGTATTCAAATCATAACAAATACTTTGAAAGCAGAAACACAGAACCAGAGCAGGTGCACTCACTTTCAAGTATTCATCCTTATAAGTCAACTTCTGACTCACTCCAGAGTGAAGCTGTCAGCCCTTAGGTGCCCACTGAAGTGAGAATTTTTAGCCACCTAAACACAGACATTAAAATAATGTTTGAATTAGTTTAATCACAGTGGCCTAGATTCTCATGCTCCCCAGGACACTGCTGCATCTCTTCCATGTGTGAGATGCATGGGAGGGCTGCACCTGTGCCGGGCTTACCGGAGTGTAGGGGAGGAAGGAGAATTTAGGTCAATTACCTTCTGAAGTGTGAACCCTTTAAATAGCTACTCAAGGTAGCATCTTGCTAACTGAGCTGTATATAATGAAAGTGACTTGTGCTATTTCTTTAAATACTATGTTTTGGTTAAAAGCGATCAAAGTATTACATTTGTGGGGAAAAAAAAGATCAAGAGAAGTTTTAGCCATGTTCTTTCTGGAATCTACTAGGAAGGATTAGGTATGTGGTTTACCTCTCTGAAAGCCTGGGCTTGAAAGTAGGTATCTTCATTTCAGAAAGTAGGTGCCTCTCCCAGCTGGCCCTTTGCTTTCTCCACCTGTAAGTTGAGGAGACAAGTAGTTTAGATGTCACCTCCCGACCTTTGGTAAATATAATAAGAAAATTTTAAGAAATGAAGTAGATGAATGTATAGGGGGGTGGGATATAGAGGCAGAGAGCATTTGCTATGAATCCATTTTCTAAAGTTAAAAAAATGTATTTTGTGTGTAGGTGTGTGTTTTCATTAGATTTTTTGATTTTTAAATATATTTTTATTGATTTCAGAGAGGAAGGGAGAAGGAGAGAGAGATAGCAACATCAATGAGAGAGACAACCATTGATTAAATGCCTCTTGCATGCCCCACACTGGGGATCAAGCCTGCAACACGGGCATGTGCCCTAACCAGGAATTGAACTGTGACCTCCTAGTTCATAGATTGATGCTCAACCACTGAGACATGCCAGCCAGGCTCATTAGCTCTTGAAGAAGAAACAATTGCATAAATAAATTATGTGGTTAAAAATTTTTAAAGTATATATATACTTTTAAACCTGACAGTGCCTTTTAATTAATAAAATGATTTTATTGCTTTTACTATCATGGCAGGGCTTTCAAAAAAACAAATATATTTAAGGGAACATAATGAATATAGGGAACACCTTCTAAAGATCTTAAAAAAAGATGTAAAATTTCTAAACATTAATGAGAAAATTAATTGCTCTTACACTTATAAAAATAACACACATTAATGGTAGAAAATTTAAAAGCTATGGCAACATATAAAGAAAATAAAAATTCCCATGAATCTTACTATTCAGGAATAACTTATGAATTTCCTCCCAGTATATATGCATGCACACAAACACATGTATGTATCAACACATGAAAAAAGTTCTGAGGAAAATAGGTAGCTGCATTTCATTCATTCATTTATTCATTCATTCAACTGGTTACAAGGCTTTGTATCTACCTACTTTTCCTTATTATATACTGAGTCAGCCAAAAAAATTTTTTTAATAAAGTGAAAAAAGTAAGTTTATTTCAGACCTACAAACAACTATACCAGTGAAATGATAAGAAACTGTTTCCTGTCATTGCTTTTTTTTAAAAAAAAAATCAGGCTTATGGGTTATTAGAAAGTTAAGATGGCTTTCAAAGATGAATTAGTTACACGCTGAAGTTCAACAAATATCCAACGGTGAGAGCAAAGCACACAATCCATTAAGCCCTGTGACTGTTCATTATGAAATTCTGAATTTTTAACTATTTAGAAATGTAATCCAAGCTCAGATTTATTTTTCATCCCTCAAGGTTGCAAATGCTAAATAGAGCACCATCCTCCTCTTAGGGCCTCGGTGATGACAAGTAGGCAGAGGAGGAAAGTGCCCTGTCCTTCCCCTGGGTCTGTAGTCACCATACTTGTCCAGCACTATGGCTCACTCACCAAGCTTGCTGGTGGCTAGCAGAGAGAGCTATTGCTCTCTCTCCTGGGAAACTAGAAGGATGGCAGATCTATCCCTTTGCACACCCAACTCCCCCCTCTCCCCCACATACCCACCCAGGGTCATCTTCCCATAAACACAAGCCAATCAGTTGAGGGAAGGATTTGTTCCCCATGCATGGATGGATGAAATGAGAGAAAATGAGGAGCAGAAGAAGAGATTTAGATTCAAAGTATTTTAAAATATCCCTGGATGTGCATTTTGAGGCCACTGAGGAAAAAGCAAGGCTTTGGGATCATTAATCTTTCCTTTATTCATCAACAAATACTTAAGGAGATTCTACTATGTGCTAGGTAGAAGTCTAGTTGCTGAGGAGGCATCAAAGAACAAAATAGACAAAAATCAGGAGAAGCCTCACTTAGAAGTTGACATTTGAGTCAAAAAGTGAGAAAGTTAGGAGTCATCTAGCTATGAGAGGAAGGCATTACAAGCTGAAGGAAAAGCCAGTGTCAAGGCCCTATAGTGGGAGCAGGCCTGCAGGGTTGGAAGAAAGAGAGAGAGAGAGAGAGAGAGAGAGAGAGAGAAATGAGATTCAAAATGTAAGGTGTGAAGAGGAATGTGAATATATGACTTAGTATTATAAGGATTTTAGCTTTCTATTTTGGTTTGAATCCTTGTACCACCATTTGTCAAAGTCACAGGTTGGTTGAGTGACTCTGAACTTCTCTTTGTCTGTAAAATGGAAATCTCATTGACCGGGGGCGGGGGATGAGGGGACATTGGGGGGATAAGGACACATTTGTAATATCTTAATCAATAAAGGGGGAAAAATGCCAACTCACTGAACCGGAAAAAAAATCTCATTGACTGTACACAGGTATTTTGAAGATTATAATGAAACTAGAGGCCCAGTGTACTAAATTTCACTAACTCTCTGCTGGCTTGGTTGCCCCACGCAGCCTGGTGGTCAACTGTTTGGTCATCCTTCACTACCCCCCTGCCAGCCTGGTCGCCCCATGAAGCCTGCTGCTCAGTCATTTGGTCATCCCTCACTAACCTCCCCTGCTGGCCTGGCTGTCCCACACAGCCTGCTGCTCAGTTGTTTGGTCATCCCACACTAACCCCCCCGCTGGTCTTGTCGCCCCACTCAGCCTGTTCGGTCATCCATTCGATCATTCGTTCGGTGGTGATGGTCCCTGGCTCTCTCTCTCTCTCTCTCTCTCTCTCTCTCTCTCTCTCTCTCTCTATATATATATATATATATATATATATATATATATACCACCTGGCCAGCATGGCTCAGTGGTTGAGCATCGACCAAGAGGTCACAGTTCAATTTCCCGTCAGGGCACAGGCCTGGGTTTCAGGCTTGATCTTCAGTGGGGTCATGTACAAGGCAGCCAATCAATGATTTTCTCTTATCACTGATGTTTCTGCTTCTCTCTCCCTCTCCCTTTTTCTCCGAAATTACTAAAAATATATTGAAAAAATGAAATACCAAGTATAATATCTGGCATGTGGTATGTTTATAACAAATCTTGATTACTTTATTCCTCTGGAATCTATATCTATTTTATAAATGTATACATAAACATAAAAGTGTGATATAATTGACCAATTGTTACCCAGAGGTAAGAATCCAGGTAGACTTTAACTTTGTAAATAAATAAGAATTTCCCCCCTCATCCCCATAATTAGAAAAGCCACACTATCACCAACACAAACTAATTGTTTTGGAAGGTAGGTTAGGGATTCAGATTGATCAAGGAACTAAATCTTGAATGTATCAGCCATTATATATACAGGTAAATCTCATTATTTCCCATTTCATTGAGTGTCTCTTTCAAGGTCAGAAAAAATGCTAGCTGTCCTTCTGAGGGACATCTGAACATTCAAATAATAGCAGATAAAATGGTTGCCTTGCAAACTTTTGAAAACACCACTGCCTGCAGGGTTTAAAGGGTCTGTCTGAGATATCAGTGTGCTCTGCGTTAACTTTTTTTATATGATGGTGGCAGTTTTTCTCTTATGTGGTGGTATCATTAGAGTTTCATTTGAGTTCACAAAAATCATTTTCGGCTAAGTTTCCACTCGAACTCAGTTGCTATGGAAGTGGAACATCAGTGGGGAGGCAATTAGTTATCTAGTTATGATGACTTTACTTACTTAGTACATTTTTAGCAGAAGGAAAAATGACAAAAACCTAAAATAATTCCATAGAAATATACAAGTGACTTCTTTTACCTGCAGATCATTAGCACAGTGGACAGGATTTCAAAGAAGGACCAACATCTATAACATCCTCTCCTGTTGTATTATTATTCAGTTGTCAAGAGTGAATAGGGCTACAAGGGACCGTTTTACTAAAAGTTAGAGTGTTTAGAGTTGGAAGGCCTGAGACTACGGGAATAACTGAAGATAGATTCCTCTTTGTAACCACACCCAAGTTATGCCAAGACAATTAGCTGTATCACCTTTGAATATTCTGCTGGTCAAAGGCACTTTTAGGAGATTTAAAAATTATTTGCCAAAGAATTCTCTAGGGGGACACTAGTCTCTGTTTGCTTTGTATGAACACTATCATATAAAGTTTGCTTTTAAGCACTAATGCATTATTTAGTTGCTACCCACTGGGCTTTATTTGGGAGTTTACAAAAAGTCTGGATTATCCCCACTTAATGAGATAAGAATTTTCCTAAAAAATTTGTCTTATAATTTTTTTCGAGTAGAAAAAAATCACTTCCATTTCCTTCTAACTTGTCCTATTACAAATCAAAGTTCAACACACACACACACACACACACACACACAAAGTCCATTTTACCTTCTTCCAAATTATCTATAATTAGGGGCCCAGTGCACAAAAATTTGTGCACTCAGGGGGTAGGGATCCCTCAGCCTGGCCTGTGCCCTCTTGCAGTTGGGACACCTTGAGGGAGATGTCCACCTGCTGGCATGCCTGGCCAGCCTGGGTGAGGGGCTGAGGGCCATTTTCAGGCTGACCACAGCCCCTTCAGGGTTTGTGCACTGGGGGGTGGGAAGACTGGTGAGTGCAGGCCTGGACGTTTCCCGCTGGAGGGCCCACGATTGCAAACGCCTGGTGGGCCCCCACCGCTGAGGGGACACACCTGGCGCAGAGCTGGGTGGCGAACCAGGGGCGGATGCTGGTGCAGGATCCCTTGGTGGGGCCTTGCTGGTGAGCGAACACACCCGGGGTGGAGCCAGGCAGCGAACTGGCTTCGGATTCTCCGCACTGTGCAGCAGACGCTCCTGCATGCCCTGTGGAGGCTCTTGGGGGGCAGATGAAGGTAGCGGACCC
This sequence comes from Murina feae, assembly GCA_004026665.1. Taxonomy (NCBI): domain Eukaryota; kingdom Metazoa; phylum Chordata; class Mammalia; order Chiroptera; family Vespertilionidae; genus Murina; species Murina feae. The sequence continues at coordinate 23,081 of PVJC01026146.1, forward strand.
TGGACTGGTGCTCCCACATGCCCCCGAGGCGGAGCCAGGCAGCTGATCCAGGACGGCTGCTCCTGCACACCCCACAGAGGCCCCTGCACTCCCACATGCCCCAGGGAGGCTCCTGGGGGGCAGAGCCAGGCAGTGGACCCAGGATGGGCACTCCTGGATGCCCCGAGGAGGCCCCAGGCCCGACTCCCCCCACCCCACTGAGCTGACACACTTGGCATAGCTATGCCGGCCGCGGAGGCTCCCAGTGCAGAACCGCCCTGCCAGCCTCCATCTTGGCCGGGTTAATTTGCATACAGCCACTCTGATTGGCTGGTGGGCATGACTGTGAGCAGAGGCTCAGCCAACCTAGGCAGGCAGTTGCAACAGAAGCCTCTGGTTTGCTCTAGCTCCATGGCTGCTGGCCTCCATCTTGGCTGGGCTAATTTGCATACAGCCACTCTGGTTGGCTGGGAGGCATGGCTTGGCTGGTGGGCGTGGCTTAGGTGTCTCGGGTAATGGTCAATTTGCATATTACTCTTTTATTATCTAAACTAATAAAAGCGAAATATTAAAATTAACCGTTTCTCCGAGACAGGGTAAGCCACGCCCACCAGCCAATCAGAGCGGCTGTATGCAAATTAGCCCAGCCAACATGGCGGCCGCCACTCCCGGACCTGAGTAAACAGCCCTTTCCTTTGCGGCAGGAGGGAAAGTGAAGCTGAGCCCCTCAGCTCAGCTCCGATTAAACTGCCTCTAGCGAAACACAGCTTTTTGAAACATTGTAACAATCATAGAATCCTCCGGAGCTGAAGGAGAGAGCAGCTCCGGCCTAACCAGTGAAAGTAACAATTGTTTCATTATAGATGCTGCGAGGAGGCTTCGTTAGTAGTTAGAAGGCCGCCTTAAAGGAACAGTGTATCAATTATAGGAGAAAAAACTGCGGAAATCTGCGTCCAGCCAGCCTTGCTGGGACGTTGGGCAATGGGAGCTGTGGGCAGCTTTAAAGCCCCTCACCCAGGCTGGTCAGACACGCCAGCAGGGGGACATCCCCCGAGGGGTCCCAGACTGCGAGAGGGCACAGGCCGGGCTGAGGGGCCTCCCGAGTGCACAGAGCGGCTGCAGGGCGGGACAGCGCAGGA
>PVJC01026147.1:0-24168 GCA_004026665.1 Murina feae
TGAATTGACGCTCTTAAACTCATACATCACAACCTTTAACTCATGAGGAATCCCCAATGCACCCATTTCTAAGAGAACCTAATAATATTTAAGCTGGTATGGAACAACAAAAAATGGGGGTTATTTAGGTCTGCAACAATGGAGGAGGATAAATTGATAACAAGCTTAGCATGGCTTCACTATGCCCTGGGTGCATGCACGCAGGTAACAGAAGACGGTAGTCAGAACACACAGCTTCACTCAGTTAAATTTTTAATACTCTTCAAAACAAAGTGTGAGGTTAATGCCTCAGCTTGGGAATCCCAAACCCCCAGTAAAACAAGGCACCTTCCCCACCTCTGCAAGAGTGCCTGGCCTTGTCCGTCGTCTTCTCCCCTTAAGTTCATTCGGCCATGACACGGATGTGTCACTCATGCTAATGGCCTGTGTAGAGATTAAGAAAGTAAGGGTTTGCTGGTTCATATTTAACACCTGAGAGAGAAATAGTGTTCACAGATATTTTACATACTGCTCAGAATACACTCGGTCTAGCATGTCAGGTGAAGCTACAGTCATGTGTCACATAAGGAAGTTTTGGTCAATGACAGACTGTGTATGTGACAGTGGTCCCATAAGATTGTAATGGATTTGAAAAATTTCTATCACCGGATAACATTGTAGCCATGTTGACATCATAGCACAACGCATCACTGATGTGTTTGTGGTGCTGCTTAGTGTGCTGCCGGTCATATGAAAATATAGCACATAATTACATTCACTATGAAATACTGGATAATAATGATAAATTACTATGTTACTCATTTATGTATTTACTGTACTTTTTATCATTTTAGAGTTTACTCATTCTACTTATATTTTTTTAAAAAGTTCTCTAAAATTATATGCCCCGTTACCCCAGCAATATCCTTAGATATCTTGTGCCTGTCAAGTCTCTGGATCATTTCTTTTTCTAAGCATGCAAAATCCACTGCTGTTGTTGCCAGGAAGAGGCCACATTAAACAATTGACCTGGAAACAGAATTAAAAGTGATTAAGGACTATGAAGGTAGAAATCAGTGATGATTATTGCTTGCTAGTCAGGCATGTCCTGTTCCACCATGGCTCTGATCTTAAAGAATAAGAACAACATGATGGAAGCTGTTACGGGATCTGCTTCATTGAAGGCAACCAGACCAACAAAAATTTGAGGAGGGCCTAAATCAGCCATGGAGAAATTTCTGTGATCTGGATTGAAGACCAGATATAGAAGCATGTCCCCACCAGCACCATGACGATCTCAAGCGATGCAGAAAGTTTGCAATTTTGAAAGAAAAGGCTAGACCCAACTATAATGCTGGACTTACGGCTACCTCTAGGTGGTTTAAATGATTCAGGAATAGATACTCACTACATAATGTGCAGTGAGAAGTGAGTCTGCCACTGCTGACATGAAAGCAGCCTAAGAATTTTTGGAAATTTTAGATAAGCTGTTTGTGGAGGAAAATTACATACCTGAACAAATATTCAATATGGATTAAACCTCCCTATTCTATAAATGGATGTCTGAAAGGACTTTCATTTATAAGGAGGCCAAGTCAATGCCAGGTGTTAAGGATAAAAGTTTTGCTTGAGGGCAATGCTGCAGACTACAAATGGAAACCCATTGATCTGGCACAGTGAGAGGCCCAGGACTTTCAAGCACATCAGTGAGTACACACTGCCAGTGAACTACAGGAGCAATGAGAAGTCAAGGATGACCCAGCTCCTCTACCAAGATGCCCTCCTGGATTGCTATGTCAGGAAAATGGAGAAGTACTCTGAAGAATAACGTACAATTTCAAGATTTTGCCTATTGTTGATAATGCTCTTGAGCATCCTCCTTTCGTTGATGATCTTTGGCCCGACATCAAAGTAATGTTTCTCTTTCCAAATATCACCTCTTCGATCTACCTAACAGATCTGGAATTTATAGCAGCTTTTAAGGACTACTACCTGAGGAGGACCTTTGCCCAGTCTATTGCTTTAACTTAGGAAGAGGTGAGAAGACATTGTTGCAATTCTGTTCTGAAAAGATTACAACACCTACAACTTCCTTAAGAACCTGTCTTGGCTTTGGGTGATGTCACCAAAGGGTGTTTGGATGGCATCTGGAAGGAGACACCCAAGAGGTTCATTATGACTTCAAAGGATTTGCCAAGGATGAGGAGGTTGCCAAAACCAAGGGCTGCGGTTGAGAGAGCAAACAACTTTGAGCTGGCATTGAGGAGCTCCCTAGAGTTGGTTTCTGAGGAATTGACTTAATGAAGAGTTGTTGGAACTGGAGCCAGAATGCATAGCTGAAGAAGAGGCAAGAGAGAAAGAAACTGTAGGAAAAGTAAAGGAAGAAGAATCCCAAGAAAAGTCACAGTGAAGGGTTTGGTTTAAGCTTTTTCAGACCTCAACAAGCTCCTTAAAATGTCTGAAAGCATGGCCCCCCAACATGGAAAGGTTTTTATTAATAGAGAGGAATGTTCATGGTACATTATTTGCTTACAAAAAAATCTATGAAAAAAAATAAGAAAAAAAAAAATAAGAAACAAAACAAACAAACCACCACGGACATATTTCTAAGAAGAGCAACTCTTCATCAAGAAGAACCTCAAGCAGGTCATTCAGGAGGTGTTCTAGAAGAAAGAATTGTTATCATAAGAGAGAATGGCTCCCCGTGTATTATTCCCCCTCAAGACCTTCCAGTGGGACAAGATGCAGAGGGAAATAGTGATATTGACAATCCTGACCCTGTGTAGGTCTAGGCTCATGTGTGAATTTGTGTCTTAGTTTTTAACAAAAGTTTAAAAGCAATAAATAAATAAATGAATATTTAAAATAGAAAAATACTTATAGAATCTGTACATATAAAAGGCTAAGTGACCATCCATCCATTGACTGTCCAACTGACTGGCCAGTACCTATGACGCACACTGGCAATTTAAAAATAAACCTTGACTCATGCATGTGTGATACATATAAAGCTCACTGGTGTCAATCGCACATGGGTTTCACTCTGTCATCGATCATGAATTTGGTTGACACTTCTATTATAGAGAAAGGGAGATATTAAAATATTTCTTCTAATTAATTTCAATTGTAGTGGGCCACTGGTAATGACATAAAGAAAATGTCTCTGCATAGCTTTACAATGTTTTCAGCTTTGTAAAAGAGTCAAAAAGTTAAAAATATTTAAACATTTGTAAAGTGAAAGGTTGCAGTAAGCTAAGGTTAATTTATTATTGAAGAAAGAAAAAAATAAATTTAGTGTAGCTTAAGTGCACAGTGTTTATAAAATTTACAGTAGTGGACAGTAATGTCCTAAATTTCACATTCACTCACCACTCACTCATTTATGCAGAGCAACTTCCAGTCCTGCAAGCTCCATTCATGGTAAGGGCCCTATACTACTAGTACACGATTCTTAATTTCTTGTACAGAATTTTCAGTGTACATTTTCTACATTCAGATATGTTTAGTTACACAAATATTCTTGTGATACAACTGCCTACAATATCCAGTGTTGTCATGTGTTGTACAAGTTTGTAGCCTAGGACAGTAGTAGACTATGTCATCTAGGTTTGTGTGAATGCACTTCATGATGTTTGTGCAACAATGAATTTCTCGGATGCATCCCCATCCACTAAGTGATGCATGGTTGTTGTGAAACCTGGATTTCTCCCTTGGTTTACTTCTGAAATAAATTTATAAATGATTCTCTGAGTAATAAATTCATATGTCACATATATGTGGGTGTGCATACATGTGAAATATGATGTTGTATCCAAGCAGAGAAAGATCACCACTACCCACAGATTTGTGTTTTTGAAATTGCTTCAAACCCATTGGTTAATTTAAAAATTTTTCACTTACTGATTTTTGAGAGATAAAGAGGAAAAAAGAAAGAAACTTCAATACTTTGTTCCACTTATTTATGCATCTATCAGTTGATTCTTGTATGTGCCTTGACAGGACATAGAATCTGCATCCTTGGCGTTTCTGGATGATGCTCTAACCAACTGAGTATCCTAGCCAGGGCCTAGCTGGTTCATTCTGATGTTCCTTTGGTTGATTTCTCTCCAAGCCAGATTTTTCTGGTTTTCTTGCTAATAATACAGTACAATGTACGACTGTCTGCCAAAATGCTGTGAAAAATGATCTTATTGGAACTGAAGGAACTTCATTATGTTAAAGTGCTTTTCTGAAAAATATTCTAAAACATGAAAAATGGACATCAGAACAGGGGAGGAGATTTCTGAGTTCTGTTCTTCTCTCTGCTCTTGGGCCCTCTTCTATTAGCGCTGCCTCTCCTTGTCACTTCCTGACGAGCATAAGTCCTTCCTTTTCCCATGTGCAGTAGCCTCTCCTCAGTGTCCTTTTGGAGATTATCTTTACTCTCAGTACTTCAACTACTCACTTAATACATGTAAGTGAGTAGTTGAAGTAGTTGAAGATATATTACATCTTCCTCTTTATCTCTTCTGTTTATGTGGTTTTAATCTTTTAGGCTTTCTCAAACTCTTCCCAGAATAAGGCAGAATAATGGTATTACATAAAACCCAAAAACTATGAAAACACAAAAATGCAAATGAGGTTATTTGTAGTAAAGAGATGATATTTTTTATGGATAATTTAAGAGTGAATCTCTGACCCTTCCCACATGGATAAATTTGAAAGTAGTAAATCTTATCTATGCTCTCTCTCTCTCTCCAGAGCACAAATTCTGCAAAAAGAATGTTCTGAAAAACCATTTCATGCCCAAGCCCTTCCATCATCTCTGATTTGACATGACCAAGATTAAACTCAAAGACAACCTCCTCCTATCAGCAGGAAAAAACAAAATCCCTGTAGAGTGTCTGTTTCTGTCTATGATGTGATTACTCGCAGCAAACATGCTTGTATGTGTGTGATTAGTCTTTTTTTTGTATTGACCTGACTTCTCTCTGATTGTCCATATCCACTCAGTTTCCAAATCCTGAATTCTTCCTTTGAAATGACCCTTAAAGTTGCCCTTCCTCTCCAATCCAGTTGTTTATGTATTTATTTAGCCTCTGGCCACTCTTCCCTCACTTTGGACTAGCTTAGTGCCTGTCCAGCTGGTCCCCTTATTTCTTTTGCCCATCTGGATTATAACTAACTCAATTATAGGTCTTATGTCTCACAACTTTCTAGTCTTGGCATATGCTTTCTTCCTGAATGGGACTTTAGTAACCTGGACTCTTGTTCCTGCTTATCCTTAAAATGTCATCAACTATAACTTACTTAACTGCATCTGATTAACAGCTGCTGTGACATTTCCTGAAGTACAATGTCTTTCTGTATATCTCTTTGATAACTCACTGTGTTCATTCTTGCCCTTGGTTGAAAAACACATCACTTATCAATGTGTTTAATTCATGATCAGCTGGCAGCCCAAGCATGATATTTAATATACTAATTGATGTCTCCTATTTACTAATGGATGTTACATCATCATTATTAAGAAAATTTGCTCCTGAATTGACATCTGATTAAGGATACATGATTGGGGTTAAGAGCCTGTGAGTGTTTGTAGATAGTTGGTAATAGTATGAACTGTGCAGTGTGGTACAGCTGCCATGGGCTGCAGCTGGCTTTCCCTTCTGTTAACATTCTGTACTTGGCAAGGCTAAAGGGGCATTGAGATGCTCAACTTCAATGTTCTTCTTACCCACTGAATGACAAAACATGTACTGGCTATAACAACCTGGGGAAATCTAAGTGAGTAAAAAAGAAAAACGGGATAGGATATCTTTATAGAGTTATATAACATGAATAAGTATCACACACATATTTAGGTATTTAGAGATCCATGCAGTTATATTAATTTATTATGAGAGACCAGGAGGTAGAGGCTTTGGGATATTGGTGATGAAATACCAATCATCCTATCTCCAGCAATTCTGTGTATATGGAAGACTGAATTTACTGGAGCTCTTGTGATTGGATAAAATATATCAACAGTTTTTTTAAAAATATATATTTTATTGATTTTTTTTCTAGAGAGAGAAAGAAAGAGGGAGAAAGAGGAAAAAAAATAAACACATCAACGTGATGAGGAAACATTGATAGTTGCCTCCTATACACACCCTGACCAGGGATTGAAGCCATAGCTTGGATATATGCCCTCACTGGGAATCAAACCAACAACCTTTTGGTGTACAGGACAGCTGAGCTACACGTCCAGGACTATATTACCCATTTTGTCCAAAGAGCTGTAAGACCTTTATTGCATTGTCAGACCTGTCCTTTGCTGTGATGACCAGCAATGGCCTAGACAGTGGCTACTCTAGCAGCCTGAATTCACAATGAAGATAACATGAAACAGAGCAACAGCAAACATTCCCTGGATAAGTAACTTGAAAAAAAAACAACAAGAACCTTTGTGGTTTGAAGCACTGAGATGAGGGCAGTGTTTGTTACTCCTCATAACCTAGCCCCTCTTGACAGATATACTTGGTTTGATTCTGGCTTTAAATCCCCTTGGCTATATGACTTAATGTAAGTCAATTAGCCTTTTTTTTTTTTTTTGCTTATCTGAAAAGAAAAATAAGTAGTATATTATCTAAGTGCCTACCTCATCAAATTATAATAAAGACCAGATTAGATAATGATGTATGTGAAAATATTATGTAAATAAAATGATATATATGCACTTAAGATACTATTTTTCAATGACATATAATTTAGGAACTTACAAACTATTCTTAATTTAAAGATTTGTGCTGATACTAAATCTAATCAGTAAAGAAGTGTAAAATTGTAAGCAAACATATTCCTTCCCAATACCTCCCCATTACCTGATTCCAGTAGTATCTATTAAAAGTCTCTTATGAATAAGCATAAAAACATACTTTATTCCTACTGTTTTTCAGCATTGTTGGTCACTTTACACTATATGTTTTAACATTCTTCTCATTTTTCTATTTGATGGTTTAATAATGACCCTGCTGAATTAGTGAATCCTGCTTTATATAACTTCTCAATCAAAATGTTTTTCTTTGGAACAAAATGAATACTCCTTATAACGGAACACAACTAAAATTATTTTTTTAAATATACAAAAGAAAGAGGGCAGTGAAAACAAAATAATAGTAATATTTATGATCATCACTAGTGCCTATAGAGACAAGGGAGATGAATTAATAAAGTCAGAGTTGTAAGCTCAGGAAGGAAATTGGGAGGAGGGAGAAGGAGAGACAAGGAAGGAAGGAGGGAGAGGGAGAGGGAGAGGAAGAGAGAGAAAAGACAAGAGGAAGACAGAATTGTTGCCACTGGAAAAGCACCTGCCTTTTTCCAAAGGCAGCAGCTGATATTCAGCTACAGCCCAGTTTTATTCTCAGTTCTATCTTAGCATTTACAAATATGTTTTTTTCAAGGGCCTTTAAGAAATTCCAATATTTGTATGTATAATTTTAATTTTTAAAGTCAGAAACTTAATTTTCAGTGCATAAGCCAAATTCAATGAGAGGCTGGCAACTGGACATAGCCAAAAGATAGTTTGTTATTTTAAAATAAAACATACAATAGAGGCACAGAGTTTGAACATACCTTAAAGAACATGGCTACATAATATGATCTTGTCTACATGATACAAGTATGTTTCATACCATGGAAGCCTTCCTCATTCTAATTTTGTTTTTTTAAAGTCACACAACCAACCAATCTCAAAATTTCTTGAAGAATCTTCTTTTAGGATAATTTTATTTCAGCCTTTGTCCTGTGATCTAAAGCACTGAGTATCATATGAAAGGAGCTTTCAGTGACTCTGTCGAACCTGCCATTTACCCTCTTCTTTCATATCAGGATCAAAATGGAGTTATGAATGTTAATTTGAAGGCAACTGAGTAGAGCACATCCCATTTATTTCCAAGCAAATACCTTATTAAAGTATTGTTGAACAACACCTCATTTGTTTCCATATTTTTCTCTTAATTAACTAGTTCAGTGTAAATTGTGATCATTTCAATCAAAAAAAGTAAAAATATTCATGTATGAAAACTGACATGGGATTCTGACATTGTTGTCCATTTATACTGGTATTTCCTCTTGTTAAATGTGATCTAAAATTAGGTGAAGATTGCACATTTTTGAGAATAGTGAAAATGCTGGCTCTGCAAAGTGTTTTGAAGCCCAGTTTGCTTTAATTAGTAAAACTAATCACATATCTTGAAGGAAGGGAAGGCATTTGAAGGTAAAATCAAATTCATCCATCTCATAAGGTTGAATACATACTTTTTATTCTTATTTTTAAATTATAGTGAAGATTACTTTTTGTCAACTCAAAGTGTCAGTCAAGATGTGGAAATTATCATTTTATGAGAGAACTCCATTCTGAAATGTAAATTCATAGTTGAATAGAATTTTTGTTCCATTTGATTCACATGCTGAGAAAGCTTTTTTTTTTTTTATGCCTGAATGTCTCCTTCTTTCCAAACTTGGTGATTTTCAGGAGTCTAATTATAACTGAAATCCATTTTAAAAAACCTGCCAAGAGGACCCACATTACTGTCTGATTTAACTAATGTAACTATTAGATTTAATCTGTTTAGTTGTGGAAAAATTAGTTTGTGACCACAATGGTTGTCTGCATCAATTATATCCAAATGGACAGAGTAATTTTTAGAACTTTTATTGCTATCAGTTTTTCTTGCTTGATTAAGATTTCCCCATCGGTTTCAGAACCAACAGGAAGTTGAAATACACATACATACACACACACTTACACATATCTATGCATATACGTTTATTTCTTTTAAAAAATATATAAAAATTTTTAAAAAATTTTTATAAAAATTATAACTCAGTCACAAAGTTTGAACCTACCTTAAAGAACATAACTATAGCCCTAACTGGTTTGGCTCAGTGGATAGAGCCTCAGCCTGGTCTCAAGGGTCCCAGGTTCGATTCCGGTAAAGGGCATGTACCTTGGTTGCAGGCACATCCCCACTAGGGGGTATGCTGGAGGCAGCCAATCGATGTTTCTCTCTCATCAATGTTTCTAACTCTCTATCCTTCTTCCTTCCTCTCTGTAAAAAAATCAATAAAATATAACTATATACTATTACTTTATTTACGTAAAAATGTGTATGTATGTGTGTGTGTGTGTGTGTGTGTGTCTATATATTTATAAAATGTGATTATAGAGGCTGGCAAATCAGAAATTCATAGGGATGGGGAATGGCAAATCTGAAGCCCCTGAGGCAAAGCTCCTGGGTCCCCTTAATTAGAGTGATTACTTTTTAAAATAAGGGCTTCATTCCCTATGTCCTTTGCATCTGGTTGTGACTATGTGACTAAGTTCTGGTCAGCAGCATGTAGACAGAAGTGATGTGCACAGCCGCAGGGATGCCTTTGGAGGAATGGCATGTATATTTCCTCTCCCATTCATACTACTTGGTTCATTCAACAGTAGATGATTTTAAGATGGTCATGATTATATAAACTTTATGTAGTGGTTTGATTGTTTTAGAATAAATCAAGGGGCAACTTAACTAAAACTAAATCATGCTTATTTCAATATTTTAAAAATAAAATAAATGGTAACATTGAAAGTAACTACAAAGTGTGGGTCTAAATATCATGTGCAGTCATTTTCAGGTATCAGGAGAAAGAGGGTGGTGCTGAGATGTGGATAATAAAAATGAATTGTTATTCTTTTATGGAAGCCAAAATAAATCAAGAATTAGTAGCCTTAGTTCATCCCAGAGAATTGTATGGTTGCCTGAAGAACCTTAATCAGAAACCATTGAAAGTGGTTGCTTCTGGGAAATGAAATGGAATTGGTGATGGGGTCTATGAGTGGGAGACATCTGCCTTTCATTGCATGTCTTGCCATACCTTTAATTTTTTCAATGTGTATGTATTGCCTTGATGTAATACAATCAATAATAATGTTACACAGCCGTAACTAAGTTTTAAAACTGCAATTCTAATTTTATTGACATAGCCCTAACTGGTTTGGCTCAGTGGATAGAGCGTCGGCCCGTGGACTGAAGGGTCCCGGGTTCGATTCCGGTCAAGGGCATGTACCTTGGTTGCGGGCACATCCCCAGTAGGGAGTGTGCAGGAGGCAGCTGATCGATGTTTCTCTTTGATGTTTCTAACTCTCTATCCCTCTCCCTTCCTCTCTGTAAAAAATCAATAAAATATTTTAAAAAAATAATAATAATTTTATTGACATAACTTTTCCCCACATAACAGGGCACATATGTAGTATGTCAATGTAATCCTCTCCAAATCATTTTAGGAATATGGACTGTTCTCTTTTAGAGGCTATTTACAGGAAAATAATATAAAGTAAACATTTCTTCTTTGTTGTTAAAAAGTTCTGAAGCCCGTTGCTGTAGATGAGATGCCCTCCTCTCTGTGGCCATCAGAATAATTCAGAGATCAAGCATATTCTGCCTTATTTGGCTTATTCTGGTCAAATAGGCAGGTGAGAATGCACCTCAAAGGTTGGCCTTCTACTCAGGGGACCTCTCCCACAGGAGAGGTATGACACTGACCATATTCATGTATACATTTGCACATATGATGCTGCGGGGTGTAAATGAGCTCAGTTGGGCCATGGTATTCCATAATGGAGACAAGTTTGCTTAGGAATTAGGTCGGTCTCTGGGTTTGATTAGGACATTTGGATATCCATTAAATGCCTCTCTCTCTCTCTCTCTCTCTCTCTCTCTCTCTCTCTCTCTCTCTCTCTCTCTCTCTGCCTCTCACTGCCCCTTAAGTTTTCCTCAGTGGAGATGTTCCCTCCCCTGCCCCTAGAAGAAAGCTTGATTCCTCCCATGACTTTCCTGTTGACTCTTAGGTAACAGAACATGCTACCACCGCTTGACAGAAAAGTCAGTCTCATTTCAGAATTCACTACATCAAGTTGTGTCTATCAATACGCTGACTCAGGAGTCAGGAAAGGCATAGCCTTCTCATCTTTTGTTTTTACACCTATCTCTTTATTTTCTTCACTAGCTTGAAAACTGAAGTTTGTGATTCTACCTGAGTGAGGATTGGAGGTTGGGGGTAAGGTGTGTAGAAATGTTCTTACTTCACATTTGGCTTTATGACCTTAAGGTTTCTTCAGAGGTCCCAGAGCTATTGATCTGTCCTGTTATTTTACCTCACTGGTTGCATTCCATTTTAACAGTTACTCATTGCTTTCTGTATAGTATTGGCAGATACAATACACAAGTCCCAATTCAATTAGAATGTCAGGTAAACAATGAAAGATTTCTTAGCATAAGTATGTCTGAAATATTTTATGGGACATACTCACATTAAAAAATAATTTATTTTGGTCTGGATAAATAAATTAATTATATGGGTCAGTGGTTGGAGCCTTGGCCAGCCCCTTCACTGAAGAGTCTCAGGTTTCATTCCATGTCTAGGGCATGCACCTGGGTTGCAAGTTTGATCCCGGCTTCAGAGGCCAGTCAATTGCCTCTCTCACATCAATGTTTCTCTCTTACTTTGTCTTTGTCTGTCTGTCTCTCTCCCCCTTCCTTTCTTCCTTCATTTGTTAAAAAAAGTTTGTTATTAAAAAGTCTGAAGCCCATTGCTCTAAAAAACATCAATGGAAAAAATATCCTTGGATGAGGAGTAACAAAATATTTATTTATTTTTAACTCAAATTCAAATATAACTGGGCATTCTCTCTCTCTCTCTCTCTCTCTCTCTCTCTCTCTCTCTATATATATATATATATATATATATATATATATATATATATATATATATATATATATATATTAGATAGAAGTCTGTGAAGTCTGTCTGCTCTTTTGGGCCAACTAAATCTGGATATATATAATCATGCTATGCTGTAGTACCAGAATAATGTTTTTTTTCTCTATGTCAAACACCTTTTCACAAATATAACCTCTCAAAAGGCCTTCGCAGACCAATTCTATATAGGTTTCAAGTTTCTATTTTTTATATAACAACTTGTCCCAAAATGCAACTCAAATGTTAATCCTTTGATACTTAAACATATTGTACTAGTAATTGTGGATGACAGAGTTGTTTAAGTCAACAAAACATAAACTCCTAAGAAGCAGTGGTTGTAAGGAAGTAACCTTCCCTGAATCACAGTCAGTACCTAGAAAAACAATTCCCATATAGTAGAGGCTTTATCAACATTTGCTGACTGACTCTGTGGTTATCTGTGCTCCCATTATCTAATAATTTACCCAAATTTAAATTCTAATATTGCTTATCTATTGCCACTATATCTATAAAGTATTATTAGAATTAGAATTAGGAGGACAATTGAAGGCATCCTGAAAGTATACCTGATTAAGTGGATCCCAGCAACGAGTGTATTTTGAGGTGGGCTATGAATATTGAATAGCAGTGATTATTGGAGCAAACCATTGTTTCCGTGATCTGGGCCGTAGACGTCTATTTCTTTTAGGACCGTAAAAAAGGCAGCTCTGCCTCAGAATGGAATGGTTTCTCCCCTCCTCCTATTCCTATCTGGCTTTTTCTGAGCAAAGTCCATTCCAATCAGTTTGACTCATTATTTCTCACAAGATTGAAAGCTGAATATTTTTACTCAACAGATAGGAATTTCATGTGATTTCTCAAGGGCGCAGAAAATTTGCAGCTGAGAACAGAATGTCTTAAGAAATATAGTCTTAAAGCTCTTTGTCTCTAACACCATTTTCTTGGCTAGCCAATATCATGTAGCCAAGAAGGTAAAAACAGATGTCGTTAAGCAATTTATTTTTAATGAATTACAATAAGGAATCCCTAAAGCCTGTGGTTTATCAGTCTAAAAGAAGATAACACTAAAAATATTAGAACTTTTTCCTATGTATTACAGGTTAGAATCCAATATAAACAATATAAATATGACTGCTGCCATGCCCCTTGACAAAAGTGCAAAATATTCGAGTAAAAATCTACTCTATAAAAGCGAAATAGTAAAATTGACTGTTTCTTCGGGACGCCCAATAGCCAATCAGAGCAATGGTATGCGAATTAGCCCAGCCAAGATGGCTGAAGCCCACCCAAACACTGGGTCCAATGGAGCGATGGCACTGGCGAATGCACAGGGGGAGTCCTGGCCTCCGCCTGTGCGTTTGCCAGTGGTGGGTTTCGGGCAGTGGTGGCTTGCTGCAGGGCGGGTGGAAGCCAGGCCCCCAGCTCTGCAGCCGGGGCTGGGAATAGAGCGATCGCGCAGGTGAATGCACAGGGGGAGGCCTGGCCTTTGCCTGTGCATTTGCTGGTAGTCGGTTCCGGGCAGTGGCAGCTAGCTGCATGGCGGGGTGGAAGCCAGGCCCCCAGCCCTGCAGCCGGTCTTGGGAATGGAGCTATCACGGGCCCACGCAACCTCGGAGGCTCATCGGCAGCTGCTTGCCCGCCTGGATCCAACCTTGTGGCCTGCTCTGGGTATGCGGGAGCTTCTGTGGCCCATGGCGGAGCCTACTATGCAGGTTGACCACAGATGTTCCCTTTGTTGTATGTGTTTTTCCCATTGACCCCTTCCACCTCATATCCAACCCCCCTAGGCCTTTCCCCCTCTATGTCTATGTCCATAGGTTATCTTAACATTTCTGTTTCCTTTCCAATCTCTAAATTTTATTTTCTAAGTTGTGTACTATGATAGTCTTATCTAATTTTCTCTTAGCACAATCTTTTTTTCCCTTTGTAGTACCATTATTCTGAAACACCCACCTAGCAAAACCATACCATTGATTACTGGGTAATGCTATCATTTAATTTCTTTCTTTTTATGCTCAGGTTACTGAAAGCTACTGAGAATGGTCGAATGCAGTTCAGGCAATCCAACTTTCAGCGGTGGGGGCCCACCAGGTATATGCGATGGTAGGCCACCCAGCTGGAAACATCCACACCTGCACTCACCAGCCATCCCACCCCCCAGTGCACGAACCCTGAGGGGGCTGTGGCCAGCCTGAAAACAGCCCTCAGCCCCTCACCCAGGCTGGCCATGCATGCCAGCAGGTGGACATCCCCCCCGAGGGGTCCCAGACTGTGAGAGGGCACAGGCCAGGATGTGGGACCCCCTCCTCCCCTTGCTGAGTGCACAAATTTTTGTGCACCGGGCCCCTAGTATGTGATAAAAACACAAATATATATCCGTATCCAAAATGCCTGTGTTACTGTTCATTTTATATTCTTGTGAACCAAGTGACTAGCATTACTTTTCTTAGTTCATTTGTAAGAAAGCTGAGCACTGTGTGTAATGTTTCAAGTTGGTTAAGCTGGAATTGCATTTCCAAGAATCCTCTTCCCTGCATAGTCTGGTTAGAGTTGACTAAAAAAAAGGAACTTAGATGGCAGACATGAGGCAGCAGCCATTGCTCACAGAATGTCCTTGTTGGATGGAGTGGCACACAGTCACAGAGATGCCGACTGTCCTTGCTGGTCCTTGCTCTCCTCTACTCTGTATCTTGCTCATCTTCCTACCAGCTTCCCCTGTGAGCAAGTGTGGCCTGAGCCCCACATCAGAGGCTTTGCTATTCCCCTACAGAGCCCACGTCATAGGGAAGTGAGCTTCCCTCCCCACAAGTCTTCCTTTCTAGCCCTCCCTTGGGGACTGGGCATGCCCAACTTTTCAGATTGATTGTGTGGTCCCTTCCCTGGTCTTCCTATTTTCCCAGCTTCTCCCATTCTCTAGCTTCTCCCATAGTTGTATGAGGTCTGCTAACTATGACAAATCTCTTATCCCATAGCTTCATGAGTTATGGTCAGAGTGTTCCTGATGCCCAGCTCAGCTGAACTGCAAAGCTCCTCTTAGAACCAGCCCACCCTCAAAGTGGCTAACGCTGCATTATGCAAATTACCCTGCCTTGCTGCAGGTCAACTTGAGAAGCTCATGTGTTTACATTTTAACATAACAACCAAATATGCATCAGCAGTGCACCAATGAGTAATGGGAACTTCTTGAGAAAGAGAGTCTCATCTGAGAGGGAAGTTCATACACAATGAAATCAGCTCACAAAGCTTGACCTCATTAAAACACTGATTTTAAATTGTGTGGAGGTGTTGCTGCTGAAATTGAGTAGCAGGCACCCTGTATGGGTGAAAGCTCAGAGCAGTCAACCCAATAAAAGTCAAAATGGTATGAAGTTATTGATGGAAGCGGGGAAGAATCTTCATAGCCTATAGTGTAAAAGGCCTGGACACTTAGGATGGTATGTACTTGGATATCTGAGTTGTTTCTTTCTTTGGACTGCTAGAGTCAACTTTGGAGACAACCCTCATTTCTCACTGTTCAGAGTCCTGTCATTGCCCTGCCATGGCCCTTCCCAGTCCCCTGTAAAAGCATCTTCTGAGAATAGCTGCGGCTCAACCTGCTAGAGGAAGCATATTGCTCATACACAGGCAAGGCCAGTAATGGAGAGTGATTCCTGGAGGCATCACTTCAGGATAACCATGAGTCATCTGATACTTACCCCAGCTTCTTCCTGGCTCCTGTGGTGGGATAACTCTGAGGCAGGTGTCCCACCCCATCTCTGTCTCCCAGAGCTCCCAGTGGGGTTGAGCTTATGTTGCTCACAGGACAGTGTGTCTGATAATAAACCCTGCACTGGCTACCCTCTCTCTCGCCTATCTAATCTCCCACTCCCCCATGGGTGTTTCCTGGGACCACTCTCCAAATAAACCACTTGCATGGTGAGTCCTTGTCTCAAGGGTTGCTCATGAGGGAGTAAAACTAAGGCCTTATTTAGGCTCTTAGCAGCTATGCCTCATTCTGGGTATTTGGTTTTGCTGAGGATTTGTTTGTAATGTTAACATTTGTTTTGGGTAAAAAGTGAAGGGGAAAGGGCTTTGCGAGTTAAGCAAGGATACCTAATTATAAAGAACACTCCGGTATTAAATTAGAAATTTCCATGGAAGCCTCAAAACAAATTTCAGGTTCCAGAGAGTGTTATGTGGCTCAGAGGTAGGGGGATCTCATCTCTCATTCGAGTCCAATGGCAAGAGCTTCATAGAATTCCGTGGGGAGCTCTCATAGGTGCCCTGCAGGTAGAGAAACACAATGGACTGACACCTGCCTCCTAGAAAGGTGAGAAGTGGCGAGCCAACAGCTTGCTCCTCCCAAGGCCGAGCAAGGGCAGTCTTGGTTTTGCCCAGCATCCCAGTGGTAACTTGACAACATACCTTATCTTGACTGACAAAGAATGTGAGTTGCTGATGGAATGGATGTTGGCCTTATGCTTGGGAGAGATGCAGTGTGCATGTTCTCTGAGATCCTGAAAATAGAAAATAAATGGTACATGGCTTCAGCAGAAGGAGGCTACAGTGAACAGCTGGATATAGCTGCTGAGAAGTAGGATTGCTGGGTGTGACAAATACAAAATACCCAGTTAAGTTAAAACTCTATCCAAACAATGAACGTGTGTGTGTGTGTGTGTATGCGTGTATATACCATGATTTTTTAGGATATACTATGCAAAAAAAGTTATCTGCTGTTTAGTTGAAAATTTCAACTTAACCTGGAATCTTGTATTTTATCTGGAAACTTTGCTTCCACCTCACCACCAGTTCCAAAGAAAACTAGAAGTGAAATAATTGTGAAAATAAAGTAAGTGGTATGATGCTGGTTAAAAGAAAAAAAATCCTTGGAGTAGAAGGTGAAAGCTTTGCTATGTTCCCATACTGAACTAAAAACTGAATGAAACTTGATGCTTAATCTAATGAATTATTTTATTCCTTTTAATTAATTAATCCATGTCAAACAGAGTTTTAAGTATGGGACAAACAGCAGTGAAAGAGGAGACCAAGTTCTTGACCTCATAGATAATGATGTATAGATACTTGGCAAACAAGGTAGAACTTGGGGTTAAGAGCGTGATGATTCCTGCCTTAGTCCTCGCAGTTTTTGCTTCTCTGCCCTGTGGTGTCTTCTGCTCCCCCAGGGACACTGTCAAAAGGAAAACCTTGAGTACCATCACTGCTCCAACTTACTAAGATTTGTTTGTGGAGAGTAGTTGAGTGAAGAATCCTTGGCTAGACCAGGTGATATACACTAGTGCATATGGATTTGAAGAAGCATATCTTAAGTCTGCCTCGCTCACTCACTCATTCATTCACTTATTCATTTATTCATCATTCACTTCATGCAGTGAAAAAAGAGGCATAAGTTGTGATGGTGTTGGCCCATAGCTCTTAGGGCTATGATTACGGATGTGGTGGAGTAAGGAAATACTCGATGCAAGAAACCATTGATTCTGAGATGTCAACTTGTAGCATCATCCTATATTGTACTGTTAAAAAAATGAGAAACAGGAAATACTTCAGCTCCCTCTGGTAGAATTTAATTACAGTTTTGCTTCCTCCTTACTTTCCTAAATCTCTCTTCCACCCTCTGGGAGGGACACAAAATGAAAACAAACATAGATACTAAACTGCAATCATACACAACAGAACTTGCAATAAAAGAGTACTGCCCATCAAGAAAGGGTATATTGGGTTTAATATGCTTGATTGGGGAAATCAGCGTCGCACTACTGTGGCTCATTGTCCATATTTAATTTGATGCTCATATTTAAGTGAAGTACCTTTGGGGAGATTATTATATTTTAATGTTTTTTATTCTGAAAGAAAAGTATTAGGATAGTTTTTATACACATTCAAAAATGTATTTCACAAAGTACATGTCTGCACTAGTCTTAGGAATGTATGAATTTGTGTGTGTATGTATGTGCATGTGTGTGTAATTAGATGTCCCACAATGTTGCTTTCTTACAAAATATTACCTGAACAGGATGCAAATTTGATGTTTTCTTTCTTGTGCTAACTATGTCCCTTAGCTCATTTTTCCCCCCATTCATCAGTGATAATATTCAGTTATTCCTGAAGGAAAAAAATACAAAACTCTATACTGTGTGCAGAATAGGAGAAATCAAATATTTACCTAACAAGCTGGTGCTGCTCCACAAACCATGATCTCATTTCTAAAATACCCTAAATGGTCTTTTAGTCCAAATTTCATTTTCCTTAGAGGTGAGGAAACAGGCTCACAGATGTGAAAGCGCCTTGCTTGAGTTGGCAGGGATGGCTAGTCACAGTTTTCCAGGCCAGTGTTTGAGCCACAACACCTGCTGCCTCCTCTTTAGAGGATGAGTGTGCACATCCCCAGCCACCAGAGTTGACATCCTGGCATCTTCTGAAGGGTGTAGGACATGAGAAAATGATCTGCTTCTCTAACCCTCTCCGGAAGGATGGACTATGAGAATGTTTGGAGGTGATTTTAGAGGCCACACCAGGGCTACCTTGTCCTTAGAACCTGACAGGTGGGCCCCACCCCAGTGTAGATTATTATGTGCAATTCATAATCATTGAGCCTATTGAGTCAGACTTTTGATTAGATACATGAGCCGGACCAGTTAGGTTCTAGGCCTACTGTCTGCTTTTCAAACCTTTCATGTTGCAGTTCTTATGATGCAGAGTTATCCAGGAAGTTCTAAGAGGTTTAATTTTTGTTGTTGACTGTGCTGATCAATCAAGTAAGTAACTCTTCATATTACATTTGCACTGGCAACAGCCATTTCCTAAGCATTTTAATATTTGCTGATTTTGAATAATAGTTATTTCACATATACCACCCTACCCACCCACAACTCAGACAAATGCAAGAATCCATTTAAAGTTATGCAAATGACACCCAGCCAGCATGGCTCAGTGGTTGAGTGTGAACCTATGGACCAGGAGATCATGGTTAAATTTCTGGACGAGAGATATGCTTGAGTTGTGGGCTCAATCCCCAGTAGGGGGTGGGCAGGAGGCAGCTGAATAATGATTCTTTCTCATCATTGATGTTTCTATCTCTGTCCCTCTCTCTTCCTCTCTGAAATCAATAAAAAAATACATTAAAAATATTGAAAGATGTGCAAATGAGCTCTTTACTTGTCAGGGCTGCTGTTTCCATAAGATCCAAAGACATATTCCACTATACTCAGAAAGACACACTGGCCTTTGTGTCGCATGAACTCCTTTTTAAGTTTTATAATTATTCAAGAATTGTGTGGCATAAGAACTCTGAATTAAGCCTGAGTGATGCTGGCATGTCAGAACAAGTGTGAGGACAGACTTCTATGGCCAAGTGGCACATCCAGTCTTACGTTGCATAAATGTAATCATACAGACTGTATTTATAGCCATGTATGCTACTTTATAAATAGATGGTAAATGGGAATTTAGAAAAGAAGATGATTCTATTTTCCTCAGCATTTCTATGCATGAGAACCAGTCTTGACAATATCTTAAAGGGTGTATAATCCGTGTGTAGGCAGAACCATGCGATCAATTCCTATTGTCTCAGCATGACTAGACTTCCTCTTTAGATTTCATAATGGGAAAATAACACAGTATCTGCATTCATTCCTCTGGCAGCCAGCTAGTGATGGGAATGCACTCTGTTCTTATTCAAGAAGCCTGTGTAATAAAGAAAGGAACGGAAGTATTATTACTTTTGTCTTCATTTAATTACATCATGGTGACTTCCTTTTGTAGCATCACTTCAGAGAAATTAATATATATAACTCTATTTTCTCTTATTTAAGCAAATTACATGTGCTTATATGCCTTACAGTTTATTCCCTCAAAATTGCAAAACATTTTCTTCCAAATGAATTTTATTTAATAGTTGTTACGTCATAAAAGAACACATATATTCCAGAAAAGAAAAATGTTAAGTAATGTTAGTGCCTGTTAGCTGTTGCTAATGAACAAACTGCCACAGAAAATTATTGGTGTGAAATTGTCAGCATCATGTTTCACAGACACATTTGTCACCCAGCGGAGGTGGTTCTGCTTCAGGTTTGAGGAGTGTGTGGTCTACTCCACATTCTGCGGCCCAGGATGGAGTCAGTGGCAGGATTTTATCATATCAGAGCCAGAGCTTCCAGAGGATAAAGTGAAAACAAGAGATGCCTCTTAAGACCAAGCTTGGAACTGGCACATGGTGACTTCTACCCACATTCCACTGTCTTCATCAACTTACATGACAAAGACCATCAGTGACGCTAGAAAAAATGCTTCTCCCATAACCACACCTTCAGTTTTACAAAATGCAGTGAATTATAGTTTCTTATGTAACATTCATAAGTGTTACTTAAAATAATATATTGGTATAGTCAAATTTCAATACAAAAGATACAGAAAATGAAAGTTTGGCCGACAGTTGTCCATTTTTACCCTTTTCGTATTGAATATCCTACTTTATCTTCTGAGACAGAAAGAAACTCTGATAGTACCAAGAAAGCTAATTCAGAATTTCATCAAGCAGTGCAACTTTTTAAATGCTTTATTAAATGGAACATTGCTCAAATTCAGCTTAATATATAAAATTCACTTGTTTTAATATTTTAGACAAATGTGTTGAAATATAATTTCATGGTTTATCTAATTACTAAATCCAGAAGCCTTGTTTTATTTTTTTTTGAGATTTATTATTAAAAGTCCTTCTAGAGAGCTGTGCTTTATCAAGCTTTGAATAAACATTGTAAACACATTCATCCATGGAAATATTGATTTTTCGATGTTTTGATTGGTGATGAAGATTGCATAGTAGGTGATAGTTGTATATGAAAAAGTTATAAATCTCCTTTGTAGAAAAAAAGATTTTTATTATACGTTTACCTATTGAGAAAATTGAGTCTTAAAAAATATTTGGCCAGGGACTTGCTGTTACCAAATAGTTGTTGCTTTGGCTCTTGAGATAGTATTATTTTTAATTTAAAAAGTTCAATTTAGACTGTGTACCTAGTCTTTCAAAACAGCCTAGATGGATATTCCTCTGCCATTCAGTGGACACTAGATTATAATTTCCTTCACTCTCCTGATGTCATAATGTAGTTCTTTCAATTTCTTCTTTTTAAGGAACACACATGGTCATTGAATTTTTATTTGCTTGAGTGCTCAAATATATCCAACGACTACTTGTGGTTGACTTCAACATATATTATCTTTAGTTTTATAGTACACTGTCACTAGTAACTATCGGTAATGACTTTGAACCATTGATGTGTGTAGAACAAGTGTAGAAATTTTGTAAACGAAGGGATAGGGAAATATCCCCATTTTTTTTGGGGGGTGTAAGAATGAATTATTAAAAAATATTAAAAAGCCTTTTATTAATTTTATGAATAACAAGAAGTTATGATAAACAAAAACAAAAAAAAATTTGATGTTAAGTATTAAAACTATCATAGCCAAGAATACTGTTTTTGAAAAACGACTGTATGGGCTTTGGTCCCAGTTTGAAAGAACTTTTGAATGTTAAAGAAGAAAAGAAATGTAAGCGCCAATAGACAATGGAACTTAAATAATACAGTTGTGGGAGTTTTGTTCAGTTGTTGATGGATTAACCACAGCTGACATGCTTTTAATGGATCTGAAGATGAAAATAATAGAATCCATTTAGACCAATTTTATTTATTTAAGTGAGTTTCAGTTTAAGAAGACATCTGATTCCACTAAGTCAGCTGAGGTTCCAAAAAGCAGATGAGGTTTGAAGCCAAAAGATAATCTTTTGAAGGATCTTGAGACATATAATTTATCTGAATGCACGCTATCCTCATCTATGATATTCTGGAGGCTAGGACCTATGTCATATTCATGCCCTTCCTTTCCTAGCACAGTGCCTGGAACACAGTAGGTGCTCACTAAATGTGTGAAGAGAGAAAAAAATCTTGGAATGCTACTAAAATCCCTATGAAAAATATTTGCTTAAGTTACTTTATACTCAGCACTTTCCCCAGTTATTGCTGGTAGTGTTGACTTTTTCAGATACAATTTACATCATACTTATTTTTAGTCTTTAAAATAAAAGTCTGTGTTTTTAGTCATTAAAATAAAAATGTTGCCTCATAGAAAAACAG
Source organism: Murina feae (assembly GCA_004026665.1). Classification (NCBI taxonomy): domain Eukaryota; kingdom Metazoa; phylum Chordata; class Mammalia; order Chiroptera; family Vespertilionidae; genus Murina; species Murina feae. Next base: position 21,876 of record PVJC01026147.1, read on the forward strand.
TGAAACGTTTCTATAAATTAAAATCAATACCTTAGAAAGAAAAATAAGCAGGTTTCAGGTTTTGTTACTTTAAAGTAAATTCTGTTTCAAGTTTTAAATTCTAAAATTCATACATAATGTTTAGATACCATAAAATAGGCTTGTGGTTGGCTATAGATTTGTATTTATATTTGGTTTCATTTCTCTTGTTATGATTCTCTTTCTACTTATTACTTAGACGTTGCCTTTTCTTCTGTGGTTTTTCTTTCCTTTTTAATATTTGAGGGTGGGGGGAAATGTATTTTGTAACTCAAAAGAAAATAATGTAAAGTTACTAAAAAAGCATGATTTAAATAGGAAAAATACATCTCCCTCTTCAAAATTGTTTCTTAAATTATTAACATGATAACATCTCAATATGTCTATATGCATCCTATATAATTAAAGGCTAATATGCAAATTGACCGAACAGCGGAATGACCAGTGGAATGACCAGTCACTATGATGCGCACTGAACAGGGGGCAGACTCTCAATGCAGGAGCTGCCCCCAGCCCACAGGCCCCAGGCCAGTCAAGACAGGTGCCAGCAGGGGTCCCAATCACCCTGCCAGTCGGCCCGCAGAAGCAAGTGACCAATGGCAGCTTTGGGAGGTGGGGCTGGCAAGTGGGTGGCGCCAGGCCAGCCAGGCCAAGAGGTACCAGCAAGGGCCCTCCGATCACCCCACCAGTCACCCTGCAGAAGGAGGCAACCAATGGCTGAGTCAGGGGGCAGGGTCAGCAAGTGGATGCCTGGCCGACCAAGGCGGGTGCCAGCAGGAATACCCCTCACCCCAGATTACCCTGCCAGTCACCTCACAGATCATCCCTGATCACCAGCCAGGCCTAGGGACCCTACCTGTGAAGGAATTTCTAGTATAAAATGATACATAATGAATCTTTTTAAGAATAATGTTATGCTTTGTTAAAGAGACACATTTTTCTGTAATTATTTATGTATTTACAAATATTCATAGATATCACTGTTTTGATAATTCATTGGAAGAAAATCTGTGGTATCTTTTCTAAAGCCTAGTATTAGCCTGATTAAAAAACACACAATTCATGTTAGACTAATGCTTAATACTGTATGTTTAACACTTCAAAGACAGGTGGGATCATTCATTTTGCACCCAATTGTCTACGTGGTAGAGGTCTGTCATTGATAATGGCAAGGACAGGAATGTTTCAACTGTGGTTGATTGCAACAAATACACGTTCTAACAATTCTGATTGGCAGAAGCACTGTTTCCCTTTCTATAGGTTAGCATGTGGGCCTTTTTCCCTAGTGTGGATCTGTGAAGTAACATTTTCTTTACAGCAGAAAGTACTTAGTTTGTTGTCCCATTATTTCCCCTTCTCCCCATTAATTGATCCCTTAGTCTAACTGATTTGCAAGCTTCTTGGTATTTGATGTTGGCCATCGTCTTACTATATAGTCTGGAGTCCAGGCCATATATATATATGGGATTTGACCCAGTTGTCATATTCAAACATGAACATCTATATTTTAAGTTTGAATACAACACTTTGAAATCTGAAAATGAATAAATCAAACATTATAATGCATGAAGAAGTATGATAAACTGAAAGCTATCATATTTAAGGATTCTCACAAGACTATAAGTATGTCTCCAACAACTACCAAAGTTATTATTTAAAAGAAAAAAGTTTCAAAAATGCTCTATCTCAGCCATTCTCCCTACTAGAAACACATAGTTTTAAAACATTATGGCCTGTTTATTATTATACATCAAGGTAATCTCTTAAAATAAAAACCTGCATTAATTTGCTGAAAATCTGAAGAGTTGGACAATTATTTCAGACTAGGGGCCCGGTGCACAAAAATTTGTGCACTCGGTGAGGGGAGGAGGGGGTCCCTCATCCTGGCCGGTGCCCTCTCACAGTCTGGGACCCCTCGGGGGGGGATGTCCACCTGCTGGCATGCATGGCCAGCCTGGGTGAGGGGTTGAGGGCTGTTTTCAGGCTGGCCACAGCCCCCTCAGGGTTCGTGCACTGGGGGGTGGGATGGCTGGTGAGTGCAGGCATGGACATTTCCAACTGGGTGGCCCACCATCACAAATACCTGGTGGGCCCCCACCGCTGAAAGTTGGATTGCCTGAACTGCATTCTGACCATTCTCAGTAGCTTTCAGTAACCTGAGCATAAAAAGAAAGAAATTAAATGATAGCATTACCCAGTAATCAATGGTATGGTTTTGCTAGGTGGGTGTTTTGGAATAATGGTACTACAAAGGGAAAAAAAAGATTGTGCTAAG
>PVJC01026148.1:0-24213 GCA_004026665.1 Murina feae
GGCAGTCAGACATCACCCGAGGGGTCCCGGATTGGAGAGGGTACAGGCCGGACTGAGGGACCTGCCCCCCTCCCTTACCCCATGCACAAATTTCGTGCATGGAGCCTCTAGTTTTACATATAATGAATCTGAGGTTGAAATGTTAAATGATTTGCCCAAATTTACCTAGAGATAGGAATCAAATTTAGTAGCTTTGAATTTTAATTTGACTTTTTCCTCTAACTGTATGATTAGACCTGTGATTTCGAAGCATCTGGAGTATATAAATACTCCTTTGCTGTTAGGCCTCCAGCTAGCCCATACAGCATCTCTGGGCCAATTAGGAAAAGGCAGCAACTTCTGGGTAGATGTAGTCCTTAGGTGCATGGTTTTACAAGTAGAACGGGGCTGGATTTCAGTCCTCCTCAGGCATACACCCTTGTGCAGTGGCCTTATTTGCTGTATAACTAGATGGCAGTTTACTAGGTGGTGAACCGGGGCTCAATGTAAGAAAATTTTTTCTAAGAATCTGAGTTTTCTAATAATAGAAATGGCTGACCTATCACTAAAAGTATGCACAAGTAGCAATTGGGTGACCACATGGCAGGAATGGTATTTTAAAAATTACTATTAGGTGAGCAGTTAGCTTGAATGATTTCAAGGTGGCTTTAATTCTGGAAATCCAATAGTCTATAAAATTAGGAAAGATCCAGAATTATCTAAAAAGTAACTCCAATGATTTCCCCAAAACATTTACCCAAAGCTCTCGCCTTTCCTCCTGCCAACACTAATAAAGACATAAAATGACATACTGGATACTATGAGGAATTTGAGAGCAGAGAACACATAGTATTCATCTTTCCATCATCAGAAGCCACCATATTGAAAGCCTAAAACCATACTGAGCCTTCAATAAATATTTTTTTCTATGAATGGATCAGACCCATGATCTATTCAGCGCGGCACTCTGTGCTTTACAGTTTGTGTTTTTCTAAAATATATTTTTATTGATTTCAGAGAGGAAGGGAAAGGGAGAAAAAGATAGAAACATCAATGATGACAGAATCACTGATCAGCTGCCTTATGAGCCAGCAACCTGGGTATGTACCCTGACCAGGAATTGAACCATGACCTCCTGATTTATAGGTCGATGCTCAACCACTGCGCAATACCGGTCGGGCAATGCTTTACAGTTTTTAAAAAGAGCTCCTTTTCTACAATGAAAAAAAAAGGGAAAATAAAACTCTGCATAATAAAAGGTAGGCTGAGGAACAATAGGATTTAGAAGTATATCATTCCATAAAGTATTAGTATCATTACATGTTGGACCCCTGTATTTATACATCTGTTGTATTCCTAACTTTTACAAAGTTACTTTTCCAGCATTTCATATTTTTCCTCTTAACATGTCAGCCAAATTTTCTAGACTTGTTTCTTCTTCTCGGTACTATCATATGAGAATAATATTGCCATTTTGACTATGGTAGGTATTCCTCTAAAAAGAATCTTCTAAAAATACTTAGAAATTAATTTCTTATCAAGCAAGTAACTTCTCATACCCAGTCAGCCCTGGACACATAAAAAAGAAAATAATACTCAGGAGTCAACTCAGGAAAAGCTTCTCCAGAGGCAAATTGTAAAGACCCAGGTCTAAATTTAAATACACAACCATATACAAACCAAACCTTACACCAACAAGGAGTCTATTCTTGCCATTATAACACAGTAACAAAATGTAGGCATTCTCTTCAACCTTAACAGCTAGAACTCTTTTTTCCCTTATTAATATTTAATTCAAGGTATTATTCACAACACAATTATACTTCTTAGGCTTCCAACCATAGTTCTACAGCCATCTGCTCCCTTAGTCCCTGAAGCTGTTCCTGAAATGTCCATAGAGAGAAAACTAGTAAGTCTAGTGGGAATTAGGACACTAGAATAGGCAATACAGTGGAACCTCGGTTCTGGAACTTAATTCGTTCCAGAAGGCTGTTCAAGAAGAGATGTGTTAGAAAACCAAAGTATTTTTTACCATTAGGAATAATGTAAATTGAATTAATGTGTTCCAGACCCTCAATGATTCTCTGTTTTAATCTTCGTTACATACATATAGTATATGTTTAAGGTACTGTTTAAGCTACAAGTAAATACTATAAAAACAAAAAGGATATGAAATGTAAATGAAAAGTTAACAGAAATGAAATATACAGATCAGACATGCAAACACTTCTATCATGCTTTGCAATTATGAAACTCCGCCATATTCTCACAACTTTCTTTTTCACTTTGCTGCTACCACTAAATTTCTTAGGACCCAAGGTGACTTACTGTATGTGTTTAATAATAACAATAAGCAGCCACAAAAGCAAAAAACACGAAATATTCACAGCACAATTTCCTGAGATGTTAACAGGAGGTTTAGCGGTAAAATGACTCAAACTTGCACATTCTCTCTTTTGTTGCCTGAGAGATGAGTAACTGATCATGAAAGGCTTGCTGGGTCCAGAACTCAAGTTTTGTTTGACAACCGAGACATTTTCTGTGAACCAAAATTGTTTCAGATGGGAGAGGTTCGAGAACCGAGGTTTGACTGTATTACTAGAATTAAAGTATGGGATATAAACACATTAACACACCCCAGAGTGTAATATCTCACACAGACATTTCCTCTAGACTGGTAAATTAATATGTAAACAGCCCTAAGTAAAATATTGGGATCCCATGCACATTACTCACATTAACTCAAAATTTCTTCTTATGGCTTCTGGGATTTTGGGTTTTGTAACACGCACAGCCTAAAAAATAAAAGTGAAAAAGCCAAAGTATATTTGAAAAATGAATCTTCAAACTAAATCTTCTATAGAAGAGCTCCTCAAGTGAGACTAACAAAACAACTATGACATGGCTAGTTGCCTACTAGCACCTGTGGGGATCCCACGAGAAAAATCTACTTTTCAGCATCACACCAATAATCAAGGATAATTGTTTCAAAAAAACAACAAACGCCTGACTACAGGAAAAGCCATTCTACCAGTTGAGGAAATAAGCTTCTGTAGGGAAAAAGTTCTCTCTTAAAAGACTTTTCACAAAGCTCTTTAGTTGGATATTTTGATTCCTTTTCTAATTTGCAAACCAAAGAAATAAAAGACAGGTAAAATTCCCAGATTTAAATTGTTAAGTAGAAAACAACCAAAAACAAAAATGAAAACAAAAAACCCAGGTGGGTACATGCAACTTAACACAGTGAGTAGTAAATGAATTTACCACTTTCTAAACCAGCAATCACTTAGTAATGGCTATAAACAAACAGCCAAAGACGGAAGGAAAACAAATACCAATTAATAGCTTATATTCTTTCTAGAATCTCACTTAGAACAAAGTCTGCTTGCCTTTGTAGACACTGTTTTTGAAGACTGACTTTTCTACATATAGGACTTGATCTCTCACAACATTTTGGTTTTACTAGTTAAACATCCCTCACCCCCTCCTACACTGCGAGCATACACAAAACACTTTGCTGATCTGAAAGTTAATTTTCCTCTGAAAACTGGTTAAACTTTTACTTTTTTTTAAACTGATTTTTAGAGAGAGAGGGAGAAGGAAGAGAAATATCCATGTGAGAGCCAAACATAAATCGGTTCCCTCCTGCTCATCCCCTACCAGGGATCAAGTTGGAAACCAAGGCATGTGCAGGAACCAAACTTGCAATGCATGGGCCAATGCCCAAACAACTGAGCCCCATTAGTGAGGGCTTCATTCCCCGCCCCCCCTTTTTTCCCCTTCCTTTCACTTCTTTTTCCCCCCTCCTCTTCCCCTTCCTCCTTATTCACTCATTCATTCATTTATTTATTAAACTGGCTAAACTTTTAAGCAACAAAGACTTTAAACACATGCCCTTCTTTTAAGGCATTTGAAAAAGCCTTTTTACAATGTTTAAGCAACAGAGCCTTCCTTACGTGAAAGTGAACAGTCAAAACTGCACATAATTTTGAGGACTATCATAACTTATTACAAAAATTAGAGTGAAATGTCTTAAGAAACTGGGGACTATGGTGAAAACACTCATTACAAGCATGTAATGACCATAAGGCATGTAAGTGAGGCATGTAAGACCATAAGGAACAACTCATGGAGGTATCCAGAAAACAGAAATTTAGAACCAGAATTGGTGAAAGATGCCAGATTTCACCATGTGACTATCAGAAATACTGGTGATTGCCAACACATTTTATTATGACTCAAAGAAAAGCATTGTTATATTGCATTTAAGTAAGAGACTAGCCATCTATCTTTTTAGTCTTACAAAAAGAAGCACAAAATAGAACTGCTTTCTATAAATGTCTATCTTGCCATATGAGGCTGAAGAACATACTACACATCCTTGCCCATCTTGGGAAACCTTGTCATTTTCAAATACGTGAAATTATAAAGACTTGTAATAGATACCATGAATAAGTTGCAGTATGAGATTTAAGAAAAAAAAAAAAATCCCTAGCTTGTTTAGCTCAGTGGATAGAGCATTGGCCTGTGGACTGAAGGGTCCCAGGTTCAATTCTGGTCAAGGGCTCGATCCCCAGTAGGGGGTGTGCAGGAGATAGCAGATCAATGATTCTCTCTCATCATTGATATTTCTATCTCTCTTTACCTTTCCTTCTCTGAAATAAATAAAATATGTGTGTGTGTATACATATTTTAAAAGAATTAAAAATAGAAACATATCTATCCAAAGACACTGACTAAAATTAACATACACACGGAGTAAGGAGAAAAACAACGCCACAAACTGATGAAATAAATTTATCTGTTGAAACTGACCCCTGGGATGTAAACATGTATTTTAAACCAAAAGTCAGCATATAGTATAGTCACACCTCTAAATAAATAGCAAGGATGTTATTTTCCACCCCTCTAATTTGCCATAGTAGTTGTTCAATGAGAAGGGAAAAATTAAAATAGCGATTGTTACAGAGAATATTCATTTAACAACAAATAATAATTGGGTACCTAGTCTGTGCCAAGTGCTGCTGATCTAGGCATCTTGGATACATCAACAAACAAGGCAAGACTGCTCTCATGAAATTTAAAATTTAAGGAGGAGAAAACACATCAGACAACAACAAAAGAAGCAAATAAATGAACAACAGAATTTCAGGTAATTAGAAGTGTTATATAAAGAATTAAAATAGGATGATTTGGGAACTGGGAAATACTAGATTGTGGAAGGTGAAATCAAGATTTTTTTGGGGCATAATTATGTATCTAAAAAGATCTAAGGAAATTTATAAAGTTTCAGTCAAGCAAGATAAATAGCTCTCGAGATCTGCTGTACATTTTACTTATAGTCAATAATAATGTATTGAAAATTTGTTAAGAGGGTAATCTCATGTTAAATATTTTTAACACACTCATACAAAAGCACCTCATCCTAAGGAAATTAACAAAAAATTACTAAAGACAGTGAATTCACCAAGAATCATTTGCATACATCAATGCTTAGAAAAAGGACTACATATTTAACAGCATTAAGACTCATTAAATTCATGAGTATTAATTTAATTTGGCATATGAGTTTCTAACCTAGGTGAGAAATTCTAAAAGAAACAAAAATGCTGATGTGTTTACATAAAAGCCATACACTATGCTCTCAATTTTATTTATTTATTTATAATATATTTTTCTTGATTTCAGAGACAGGAACAGAGAGGGAGAAAGAGAGAAACATCAATGATGAGAGAGAATCACTGATCAGCTGCCTACTGTACGCCCTCTACTGAATATCAAACCTCTGGGTTGATGCTCAACCACTGAGACATACTGGGAACTACGCTCCCAATTTTAAAACTTATACACCAATTGAGGTACCTGATATGCCATAAAAATATCATTAATGAAAACTCCTCTGGCAGAAATTTCAGCTAACACGGCTAATGAGAGAGTATAAGCTGCTAGTTTTTCTGAAAGGCAATTTGGCATTATGTATCAAAAAGTGCCAAACAGGGCATACACTTTGACCTGTCAATCCTACATTTAAGAACTTATGCTAAGGAAAGGATTTTAAAAGATGTATTTATAAGCTGGTCATTAAAGATGCATATAGTAGTAAAAATTGGAAGCCATAGAGATTAATAAAATAAAACAATTAAAAGAGATAATGCAGCAAATCTTTATTTTTGACTTGAAAAGATGTTTATATATACTGCTAGTGAAAAAAACAGCTATGGCATAATTCATCTTTACTTTAACATTATTTATACTTATAAACAATACACTTATTAAGAAGAATCTGGAAAAATACAACTCTGCATAGTAAGATTAGTGGTTAATTTCACTTTATTATTCATTTTTTCTAATATCTAATATTTTACAACATACTGCATAACATGTGTACAAAATATCCAGAATATGCAAAGTATTACTAACAAATCAGTAAGAAAAAAATCCAACAGATAAATGAGCAATTCAGGGAGGAGAATAGGAATGGCTACAAAAATAAAAACCAGAAAGATGCTCAACCTCTTTTAATAACTAAGGAAATGCAAATCAAAGAGAGAGATAACTTCAAATCTATCAGCCATTTAGCAAAAATTAACATCTGATTGCTTCAAATCTGGTAAATTATACACAAACAAGTATTCACACATACTACTGGTAAGAATGTAGAATTGTACAGTCAATTGAAAGATAATTTTTACATATAAGGAGATGTGTCAAGAATGTTCCCTACATTATTGTTTACTAACAGCAAAAAAAGGGCAGGGAGAACAATAGGGAAATCCTATATAATAAAATCCTAATATGCAAATTGAGGGGATGGTGGAATGACTGGTCGCTTGGACACACACTAACCACCCAGGCAGCAGACGCTCAATGCAGGAGCTGCCCCCTGGTGGTCAGTGAGCTCCCACAGGAGGAGCGTCACTCAGCCAGAAGCTGGGCTCATGGCTGGCAAACACAGTGGTGGTGGTGGGAGCCTCTCCCGCCCCCACAGCAGCACTAAAGACCCCTTGGGGGACGTCTGCCTGCCGAAGGCACAGGCTGGGCTGAGGGACCCCCCTCCTCCAGTGCATGAACGTCGTGCACCAGGCCCCTAGTGGTTATATAATAACTAGAGGCCCAGTGCACAAAATTGGTGCACGGGTAGGGTCCCTAGTGCCTGCTGACTGCCGGCTACAGCCTCCCTTCTTTCCATCCCGCCCCCTGGTGGTCAGTGAATGTCACAGTGAGCAATCGAACTTCCACTTGGTCAAACTCTCAAGGGTACACTTTGCATATTAGGCTTTTATATATATAGATGATAAGGAATTCTAGGCAGCTATTAAAAAGAATGAGCTACATCTCCAAGTAACAAACTGGGCAGAATCTAAGACTCTGTGATATTCACATTTATTATCTTTACACCTGAAAAGCTACTCTAGCCACAACTGAATGTACAACCAAGAGAATTTTGCAATTAACTCTGGACATTTCAAAGGACCCCTTAACTTTGGTGGCTCCCCCTTAGGCATCCATCAGAGATAATGGCGCAGTATGAATGAGGATAGGAAAAACCCTAGCCATCTTTCCAATCTTGTTTATGCGATAACACACGATCACACAACAGTGAATGCACACTCTCAGTAGCAATGAGACAGACACTTGAGACAAGTGACACCAAACAAAACTTCATTTTTAGCTGCAGTAATGTTCAGCACACGATCAATTGATCTAGTAACTCTGAGAAAGGACACTGGAGAAGCCATATTACCACTTCGCAGGTAATCCAGATCCAGAACCCAGGCTTTCAAATGTTACTGACCATAATATCACCACAGCAAAAAACAATTTTACAGTGAGACCCAATATAAAAACCACCCACATACTTAAATAACACAGAAATTTTACAGAATGACTTAAACTTACTAGATGGCATTTACTGATTTCTTTTTCTATTTAATTCCATTTTACTTAAAATGCTGGTCATGACCCACTAAAACTGATTTTAGAAACCACTAATGGATTTCCATTCAATCTAAAAAATTACTGACTAAAAAAAACAGGCATATAGCCTCTCACCATTCTATCTCCCAATGCTGCTGCTGCTGCTGCTGCTGCTGCCACTGCCACCACTGCCACCACTGCCACTGCCGCCACCACTACTGCCATCCCCCTCCCCCCATTAACTTCAGCTGCTACCTTGCCTTTCTTTACTCAGGGCATTCCACCCACTTGAAATACCTTCTTGACTCCTTCCCCCCAATAAGTCCTTTATTCCAGACATACCTACAATCCCAACTCAATCAGTCATTTCTAGGCAGATTCTCTTGTAATGTTCTCTTAATCTCTTATAGCAATAACCCAATTAATTTGCCTGTCAATTAATGCTTTAGGACATCTACTTTGTGTAGAATTATTGTCCAAACCTTATATTTGAAATTCCTTTCATAAGGGATACTCTTACACTGATTTATAACCATTACTGTAACTCAGTAATGCCTCACACTAGCAATATGTGTATTTTATTTCCTTGTAAGAGCCTCAGCTTATCTGTTTCCTCTAAGGAATTCATGATTAGCTATAAGAGTATTTTATTTTAGCAGACACCTAAAGTCAAACTGAGAAAGATATTCTATAACTCACTATAGCACTTCAACTAAATTATTGCAGAATAAACAGTAAGATAAAAGGACCTTTAAATTCAAAGCCCTCAAAATTCCCAGATAATTTCTCTAGGAAAAAGGCTTACCTGTATGGTGAGGCCTGGTGCCATGACATTTAAATCTTTCTGCAGAGCTTGCTTCAGGTTTTCATCTATTTGATCTGTTTTTGAAGCCAAAAACAACAACTTTCATGACACTCAAAAATATTTTTTTCATTGTCTTAATATTGAAACAAAATCAATTATTATTAGACTTAAAGATCCCATGGTACTATTCTTTCATAGAGCTTAAAGTGCTTTGCATATATATACACTGAGTGGCCTGGTTATTATACCTCCTGACGTTTGTAGGCAAATTAGCTATAATTTCACGCTCAAGTTGCTAGAGGGCCAGACCATTATAAACGTCTGAAGAGCACAACATACCTAAGTATCATTGCTGATCAAGTTCATCCTATCATGTTGATGGCATATCCCAATAGAGATGGCTTCTTCCAACAAGACAATGCGCCATGCCGCAGTGCTCGTATTGTGCAGGAGTGGTTTCAGGAACACGAGGGAGACTTTACCTTGCTTAGGTGGCCCCCACAATCACCAGATCTCAATCCCACTGAGCATTTGTGGGATGAAGTTAAAAGAGCCATCAGGCAGCTGGTTCCACAACCATCAAATCTCACAGAACTGGACAGTGCTGTTCATTAGGCATGGTGTCAGATTCCTCGCATCACCTTTCAACATCTCATGGAATCAATGCCAAGAAGAATCGCCGCAGTACTGAAGGCAAAAGGTGGCCCAACGAAGTACTGATGGGGTGGTCATAATAATCTGGCCAGTCATAATAATCTGGCCACTCAGTGTATATTTATATAAACAAATATATGTACCGTATTTTCTGGCGTATAAGACGACTTTTTAACCCAGGAAAATCTCAAAAATCTTCTCAAATAACGAGAAGGCTAGTGAGAGAAGTGACCTAACTACCTCCTCTACTTTCTCCCTCTGCCATTTCTACCATTTCAGCAGTTTTGTCTCAACTTTTGAGATTTTCTTGGGTTAAAAGTCGTCTTATATGCCAGAAAATACAGTATACTATATATATACATATACATATATATATATATGAGGCCCGGTGCACGAGACAATTGATATGTCTGTCTCTCTCATACTGATGTTTCTCTCTCTCTCTTTCTCTCCCACTTTCTCTCTCAAAATCAATGGGAAAAAAAATCAGGAGAGAATGAACAAAAAAGGCAATTTCTTCAGAAAAAGAGTAAATGTAGGAGGCCTGAAGCTGCCATCCTTAGAAACACTTGTTTGCAAGTTAGCCCTTGGCTTGTCACCTGGGAACTGGGACTCAGAGAGGATTTCCATCAACCCCATAATTGATAAGATTAACTCACTGTACCTAAATTGTTTATACAAATAATCTGGTCTATGCCAAATACCTGCTTTCCTTCTGGGAGTCTGCAATTTTGATATATACCATGAAGAGGGTGCCTATATGACCAGCCCCCAATAAAAATCCTGGTCAGTGAGTCTCTAATGTGCTTCCCTAAATAGACAACATTTCCACACAGGTCGCAATTCAGTGCTGGAGTAATTAAGTGTATGTTGTTTGACTCCATTGGGAGAACACTCTTGAAAACTTGTGCCTGGTTTCCTTCAGATTTCACCCATGTGCCTTATCGTTATGCTGTTAATGCATCTTAGCTGAGAGTACAACTATATAATGAGTCTGTCAGACCTCCTAGCAAATCATCAAACATGGAGGTGGGTCTTGGGAAACTCCAGGACACAGATTTCTAAATTATCTATTAAAATAGTAACAAAGCTATTTTTTAGTAAGTTATCATAGTAAAAGCAGAATATAGTTATGTATTGTGCATTTCAGAAAATGGGTATCCTATATAATAAAACCCTAATATGCAAATTGACCAAACGGCAGAACGACTGGACACTATGGCGTGCACTGATCATTAGGGGGCAGATGTTCAATGCAGGGAGCTGCCCTCTGGTGGTCAGTGCACTCCCGCACTCCCACAGGGGGAGCGCTGCTCAGCCTGAAGCCAGGCTCACAGCTGGTGAGCTCAGCAGTGGTGGCAAGAGCCTCTCTGGCCTACACAGAAGCGCTAAGGAGCAGCAAGCCCTGAGGTAAGGAGGGATCCCAGACTGCAAGAGGGATGTCTGCCTGCCAGCTTAGGCCCACTCCCCCAGAGGGGTCCTGGACTGTGAGAGGGCAAAGGTTGGGCTGAGGGACCACTGCCTCAGTACACTAATTTCGTCATTCTTAAAATGGCTTATCTGAGCAACTAATTAATCTAATCATAAGAAATTTAAGCTTAAGATAAAGAATATTTTAAAGACAATTGCTCTATTTTAAATTCAGAAGGCATGCTCAAATAGCATGTTTAGTAATGTTGTTATAGCATCCATAAACTAGTTGAACAAGATTTCCAATTGGTTACTTACATATTCAAAACAAATAAGACACTTACCAAATAATTCAATGTAAACTTCTTGAAGTGTGTGCGCGCTGCAAAACTGGTTCAGTTCATGGTGGATTTTATTGAAGATTAAGGTCTTGTCATAATCTGCAGTGTAGTTCCTCACAATATCAAACACTAAGGAGAGGTACAATCCATGTTTACTCATGTATCTCCCAATTCAGCCAAGGTAAAAGTTACACTGATATTATAATTCTAGTAGGCAAACTTCGAATTCCATACTAAGAAGAACATACATATCTTGGAGGTATAAGGAACTGAAAGTTTTCAAGCAAGGGCATGACACAATCAGATTTGTCCTTTGGCAACAGTATGAAGATGAATTGGGAGGCACAAAGATCAGAGGCAGGGAAGTGTAAAGCAATTATTACAAAGCAAAAGTTTAGCTAAGAGGCAAAGAGGGCCTTAACTAATTGAGGAACAGTGGAAATAAAAGAAGGAAGCAGCTGAAGACCATTTTCAAAAAGGCAGTTTTTAAAGGCTGTTAAAAAAGATACCTGCTAGAAGGGAAAGAAGCAAACATTTATTGGGCCAGGCTTTATGCCAGGCAATTTACATACATTAGCTTTTAATTATCACAAAAAATCTAATTGAGGAAACTGAAAAAACTGAGCATTTCAGAAATGTGCTTAAGGGCACCTCCAGGGGTTCTCAACCTCTGGGTCAAGACCCCTTTGGCGGTCAAATGACCCTTTCACAGGCGTCGCCTAAGACCATCCTGCGTATCAGGTATTTACATTGCGATTCATAACAGTAGCAACATTACAGTTATGAAGTAGCAACAAAATGAGGAACTGTATTTAAAGGGTCAGAAGGTTGAGAACCACTGTCATGCCTGAACCTGTGCTTTACTATTCAAACATGGGGGTTGTAGGATGGGTGAGAAAGGTGAAGGAATTAAGAAGTATAAATTGGCAATTACAGAATAATCATTGGGATGTAAAGTACAGCATAGGGACTATAGTCAATAATATTTTATTAACTATGTATGATGTCAGATGGGAACTAGATTTATCGGGATGATCACTTTGTAATGTATATAAACATCTAATCATTGGGTTGTAAACCTAAAACTAATATTGTGTGTAAACTGTAATTGAAAAGTAAAAAAATCAAAAAACAACAACAAAACATGCTGCTTTCTCTGTTCAGACCCAAGGACTAGCTCCACTAGCCTTTCCTTGATAGATAGGCCACCAATAAATATTTGTTGACTAATTCATATGCTTGGTCATTTCTAAATGAACTGGTGAACCAATAGTTTCCTCTTTATCTTTGGCTAGAGAAAAGCAATCTCCCTTTCTTCTATTTTTCCAATCACAATTCATCCCACTGATTTGTAGCCAGAAAAAGTAGATGAAAAAGGACAATGAAAACACTTAATCACGAAAAACAGAATCCAAATCCACTTGGCAATAATACAGCCTGTTCTCTGGTATGAAATCCTTTTGCTATTTGTGCCTGATGCAATGACATGAAATCTAACATAACCTTACATTCCAATATATATTTGGTATTATGTCTTCTTAAGTAAAATAAAAACTCCTTAGGGCAAAGGTTCTAACTTCACCTTTTTAAATTGTTTTCGCCAAATACAGTATCCTGTACATAGTAGGCATGCCAATTTTAATAATAAAGGCAGAATGGCAGATCTTTCCACTAAAAGAGACCGATGTACATCCATGTTCATAGATTATTCACCACAGCTAAAACATAAAGGCAACCCAAATGTCCATTGATGGATGAACGAATATACAAAATGTGGTATATACATACAATGGAATATTATTCAACCTTAAAAAGGACATTGGTAATTACCAGGGGCTGAAGAGAAGGGGAAATGGGAGTTATTGTTCAATGTTTATAGAGTTTCATTTTGCAAAATGAAAAGCGTAATCAAGATAAGAGTTGGTGAAAAAAAAAAAAGAGAGTTGGTGATGGTTGCAAACAATCTGAATGTATTTAATACCACTGAACTGTACACTTAAAAAATGGTTAAGATGATTTATATTATGTGTATTTTGCTACAAAAAAAATTGGGAAGAGGGATCAAACCAAGGACAGATTTTCTTAAGTTTTTTTTAACAGTACCCACTCCATCTTTAGGTTTTCATCTTTTACCAAAAAAATGTTTTCCCCACGAGGAGGACTTTCAGATTGCTTTTCAAGTTATAGCATAACTTACAACCAGAAAAGATTTTTCTATGGTCACAAATCAATGTGGCCTAGGACATAATCAATTATAGGTTTTTAGCATTCATAAAAATGATTTCTCATCCTGACTGGATAAAATGCTACTTTCTAGAAATTCTAGAAATAATGACTGTCTTGATCTTTAAAAACAAAGAGTAACCCATACAGTTGCAGAAAAGTCAACTCTGTTTAGAACTTGTGACCTATTTTCCCCAACATTCTCTCAAAATGGAAAATATCCCAGTGATTATTTTTTTATACATACATAAATAAATGAGGTCATAAAACTTTAAAAGTACCTTTCTATTATTCAGGGAATCTCTCAGTTATAAATACTCTAATTATAACTTTAAAACAACAGAAGAGATCAGTACCATACCTGCATAAGGGGCCAACATATTAACCACTTCTATTCGATCAATATAGATCATGACCCCACCACTAGAAAAAAAAAAAGGAAAAAGCATGAGCCAAATACAAATCCTATTACAATCCCAGATCATCAAACATATCCCATAAAACAGAAATTTAGAAGGAAAATCTAAAGACATATATTACTGATTAAAATGATTCCACTAATCACTACTCAAATAACCCTACACACTCACCTAGTTCCTCTCCTAACAAAGGTTCACCTCTGTAACTGTTCTGATCAGTTCAGCTCACATGAAGACCAAACCTATAACCTAAAGCTACTTAGTACTTTGCCCTTATTAACTGGCCAACAGATAACGCAGTGCTCTTCTCCAAGTCTTCCATCAAGAAACCAAGTAAAATGGTTCCTGGTGAGGTATGAAGGCCAGCCACATTCTAAAATCCTTTTGGTTTCCTGTTTTATCTTAATAATTAATCAAAGAGTTTTTATGTTTTATCCATATTTATTCTTGTATAAAAAAAATTTGCCCTTTAAGTAAAACTGACATACTAGAAAGATAGGTCTTGTTAATTAGTGGTTCCTATACTTCCTGGGCTACCATGAGGGACATGTGAAGTTCAACCTGAGGTACATGAAATTAGAGATTTTGAAACTAAACAACTAAGCCTTCCTACCAACTTACAATGATATTCCTTCCCCCATAAGAAAAGAATACATGCTCACTTAAAAAAAAAAATCTGAAAAAAATAGAAAAGCAAAAAGATTAACATGAAATTTACCAAAAATCTCACTAGCTGCCAATTTTGAGTCCTCTAAAGGGAATTCACACAAAAAAAGTGACAGAGAGACCTAGGGAGAACTTATCAAATAACTTAAAATACAGGAAATTTGCTCCCTTTTAAAAAGCATGTGTCATTCCACTGATGTCAAAGCCTCTTTTATATAGGCTTATAATAAATAAACTAGGGGCCTGGTGCACAAAAATTTATGTACTCGGGGGAGGGGGGGTGTCCCTCAGCCCAGCCTGTGCCCTCTCGCAATCTGGGACCCCCTGGGGGATGTCCACCTGGTGGCATGTCTGGCCAGCCTGGGTGAGGGGCTGATGGCTGTTTGCAGGCTGGCCAAGCCTCCCAGTGGGGACTCTCACCCCATGGGGGTGTGGCCAGCCTGGGTGAGGGGCTGAGCACCGTTTTCAGGCTTCCCCCAGTCCCTTCAGGGTTTGGATCCCTACTGGGGTGCCTGGCCAGCCTGGGTGAGGGGCTGAGGGCCATTTTCAGGCTGCCCACAGCTCCCATTGACCCAACGTCCCAGCTGGCTGGAATCAGGTTTCTGGGGTTTATTTATCTTCTATAATTGAAGCTTTGCTGCCTTGAGCAGAGGCCACAGCCTGCCTAGGCAGGCAATGAAGCCTCCTGTTTGCTTCAGCTCTGTGGCTTCTATAATTGAAACTTTGTTGCCTTGAGCAGAGGCCACAGCTGGTCTGGGCAGGCAGTTTCCTCCACTGTTTGCTCTAGCTCCGTGGCTGCCAGCTGCCATCTTGGCTGGGTTAATTTGCATATCGTCACTCTGATTGGCTTGGCTGGCGGGCGTGGCTTAGGTGTAAGAGAGTGAGGGTTAATTTGCATATTACTCTTTTATTAGATTAGATATTTTGGTCATTTAAAATAAAGCATTTAAAAAATACCTTCAATTTTACATTATTCTTTTGATACAATTGAATGTATTGATTATATTCTAGAAATAATATATGCCTTGCTTGCCTTTCTTTCCTTAAAACTCTTTAGATCAGCAATTTTCAAAGTAAGGTCCTAAAACCAGAAATAGCATTACCACCACCTGAGAGCTTCTGCTAGAAATGCAAGTTCTCAGGCCTCATTCCAGACCTACTGACTCAGAAACTCTAGAAGGCTTTTAATACTACAGATGACAGGTGAGATTATTTCATTTTAAACTATCAGTTATTGAGTACTTATTCTGGATCAAGTGCTGGGTTAGGCACTTCATATACATTAATTCTGTCCCTTGGTATGACTGCAAGATAGGTCTCATTACCTGATTTTTACAAATGAGAGAACTGAGCTTAGCAAAGTCAATAAAGGCATGTGCCTGCAGCAAGGAGTTTATGTTCTTTCCACTCCATTTAGCTATGAACCTAAAAGTGCACTAAAAAATAAAGTCTAGTTAAAAAAACAAAACTCAATAAAGCACATGTGGCAGTGCTGATATAGGTATGAAGTTAGGTCTGCTGGTTCTTCTCAGTAATACTCTAATGGCTCTTAAGGTTGGAGACAGGGCTTTCCTCACATTATGCCCAGAAGAGAAAACTCCTGGAGTTACTTTCATGCCATTTGAAAGATGTTGAACTGATTATAGCTTATGAACAGAAACTCTATCTGAACTAAAGGGAGGTTGGTGAGGGGAAAGCTTACCTTGTTCCACAAGGCACATTTTTAACTTCATCAGTTTGTAGTGTTGTCTGGAGAGGAAAAAACATCTCAATACTCAGGATACATATTGTCAAAGAACTACCGGTCCCAGAGGGAAAACCTCTGGAGAAGTACTGAGAGGTAATTATAGGAGCGCTCAATTACAGTTTTAGTCACCAAAGATTAGCTATCGAAGTAATTTCTTTTGTATCCCAGCAGACATGAAAGTTTTGAGACAAAATATTTTACAGTTAATGTTTGAATCAGGATGCACTAGGAAAGTTTCAATGTTCAACCTCTCAGAGTCCCTTATTTGCCTAGAGCTTGCCTGGGATTACAAACTACATGGCTTTCCCATAAGGATACTACTACGAGGACTTGTGCTCTGAACTTTGATTCTACTGCTAATATTACTGCTTATGACGAAAATAAAAGATAACTATTTTATGCATACAACTCAAAGGTACCCTTGAACTGAAAAGCAATCTTTTTCTCTGAAGCTATAGTCAATATTTTAGTTTAGGCCCTAGTAATTTCTCAAATGGTCTGTTTAATTTCCTTTTTAACACAAGTGCCACCACCAGCACTGCTTCCTTCCAACAATCTGGTACTTAATTACTTTGCCTCTTTGTTTGGATCCATAGTGATTCTCTATTGCACTCTAAGGCCTCCAAGAGGTGAATACCTAATGAGCATATTCTAGACACCTTGCACCTTATCAAGTATTCAGCAACATATTACTTTATGGAATACAAAGGAGAAAAAAGTATAGTTTCTGTTTCCAAAGAGCTCATTATCCAACACAGGAGATAAAATCCTTACAAAGCAATCTATAACAGGTATAAAATAACAGCGTATAAACGGAATTGTTAGGTATTAAATGACAGAGAGTAAAATGATAGGTTGAAAAGCTCTCTGAAGTGAAGTATTTATAAGTCAGGTCTACAGGGGGAGAAATAAGAACAGACGAGGCAGAGGAACATTTTAGGTTCAATAAATATCCTATTCAAATATACAAAGTTGAGAACAAACTGTACATACTAGTACAAGTGACAGGAAGCAGACTGGCTTGCCTGCAGCAGAAGGGGCGATATAGATGAAAGTTAATTTTCTGAGAAGTGAACATGGTGATATTAGGTAGAGGGCCCTGCATGTTCAAAGGAGGAAGGGAGGGGCTTGAGCCCTCCCTAATCTATCTTATATCTATCTTATATACAGCCACAAAATAAATCTTTCAAAAATATGTTTTTCTTTAATTCCTTTGCTCATATGTGGTGCCATTCGCAGTATCCATCATATTTAGAGGCATGAAAATCAGCTGGGAAGCTAAAGTATTAATTTATTTAGGCTGATTTAGTAAAGGGCATGGAAATTAAAAGCTGTCAGGCCAGGAGTCATAATAGAAAAAGGATTAAAAAACGGGTTGCATATAAAATTCCAGGAAGAAAGAGAACTGAGTTTAATTCAGGGGTTGAAAAATAGGGTGATGGTAAACACAGTGACAGGTTCTAGGTAGATAGAGAAAAGTTTGATAAGCTCAATTTAACTGTATTTCCTTCAAAACATTAGTCATATTCTGTACCAACACAGAAGGCTATATCTTCTAATGTGTTCCAAAATGTCATAAAAGTAAATATTTCATGTCTCATTTGAATAAGAACAATTTTTAAAAAGGGTTTTATTAATATATTTTTTTCCTAGAATGTTACTGCTTCACATATTAAAAAAGAACATTCCTATTAAGTCACACTGGCTCCACCATTTAATTTTTTTGTAAATTCAAAGTATATCGTTGTCATGGAAATCTCTTTACTAATTTCATTTCCATTAAGTATCATAGTGTATTGCAATATATAAATATAGTACGTCCCCGGGTTACGTCGGAGATCCGTTCCTAAGGCACGACGTAACTCGATTTTTGCTGTAACTCAGAACCCACCTACATAAGCACCTACGTCACTCACATGGAGCACATACACAGCAGTAGTGAAGTGAAAGAGTAAAAAAAATTTAAAAGATAATAATTCCTGACCTTTACTTGTGGTAAATAAATAATAAACATAAAGCACATATGTACATACATTGAAATGATGGAGCTTTTTTTTATAAATAAATGGGAGATGGCGACATAACCATGAAACGATGTACGTCGTCGAGTCTGACATAACCCGAGGACTGTCTGTATACATGTATACAAACTACATATTTTGTTATATCTGCAATTAATGTTTATTAAAACCTACTTAATGTTTACTATCTGTATCTCTTCTATATATCTCTGCATCAGTATGACTCAACATACTAAGCTCCAAGAAGGCAGAGACAGATCTGCTTGGCTTTGAACAGACCTACAAAATCCCCTAATTTCTAAGGGTGTGATGCTGCCATTGATAACATCGTCATAAACTGTTTGGGCTAATGGTGAAATCATGTAATTAAAACTCCTTCTTTCACAGAGGAATAACTGAAGTCTACAGTAGTGAAGTGATTTTTGTTAAGTCATATAATTAATTGGTGTTAGAGCCAGAACTGAAGTCTCCAGGTTTCTGACTCCATGTGTTCACTACACCCTATAGCTCAATTTAACAATTTTCACAAGTAGAAAGGTCAGAAATATAAATGGGTTACAATCCCTGCCTCCAAGAAACTTGGAGATTTTTGGAAAGAAAATACACACAAAAACTTAGAGAACAAACAAGACAATATTATTAAAAGAAATAAAACCAAAGGCCAAAATTTATAGTACAGACTTTCAGAGCTATAGATTAAAAGAGAGATTTTCGATAAGCCTTAAGAAGGCTGGCAAGATTTAGACAGGAGAGAAGAAATGAAGGGAAAGATGAAGAGAGAAGAGGTGACAGCATGAAGCAAGGCAAGAGTGAATAAAACTGAGGAAATATGGAAATCAGTCCAGTTAAAGGAAGAACACATTTCACTTCAACAGATACAAATTCTTGCCCTAAGCCACTGAAAAACAACTTGGAAGGAAACCTGGAAGGTTTAAGTATTTATAATGAAACTCTCACTTATCAAGAAGACTAGATTTAAATTCTAAGATTAACTATATTACATTTTCCTCAGTCCTAAAAAATTAGCAGACAGCCCTGACTGCTTTGGCTCAGTGGATAGAGCACCGGCCTGTGGACCGAAGGGTCCCAGGTTCGATTCCGGTCAAGGGCATGTGCCTTGGTTGTGGGCACATCCCCAGTAGGAGGTGTGCAGGAGGCAGCTGATCGATGTTTCTCTCATCGATGTTTCTCACTCTCTATTCCTCTCCCTTTCTCTCTGTAAAAAATCAATAAAATATATTTTAAAAAATTAGCAGATAGTAGACAAACTTCTGAATCCATAGCTTTATGATCATACTGATAAAGCAGTCAAAATCTAATCCTATTTTATCATCTTATGTCAAAAGATATTTTACTATTTCCCACGACCAAGACACTGTTTTCAATAAGATGCTACTTCAAATATTCTGAAATGCTATCAAAATAAAACGTCCCCTACGATTCCACATAAAATTGTGCTAATGTCCCAAGGCAAAAATGTGAGGCAGAAAAGCTGTGTATAAAAATTCAGATCCTGTGTGCTAACGGTAGTCCAGGAGCTTGCTTCTATGGAAACCAAACACTGTTCTAAACCAGTAATCACTTGTTTGTTTTTCTAGTTGTGTGCTGAAGACCTGCTTTTATCTTGACAGCAGCAACAGAAAACCTGCTGGGTACCACTATATAGATGTGAGAAGTCAGTTCTTCCAAGTTGCCTAGCTCTTACTTCTAACCTATTTCGAGAGTTGGTTCAAAAGCACAAACTGTACTATGACACCTGTACTCTGTACTTTAACTCCTTCATTTAAGTAAACACCACCATCTGACCAAGCAATAAGGAAATCTATCTCCACCCACAAATGTGGCAACTATTCCTGTCACACCTGTCTATCCAGTGTAGAGGCCTCCTTAGAAATCACTTACCTGCACAGATCTGAACGTAGTAATGAAAGGCAACATAATGTGATAGCCCGGTCCACTGGGGGTAGTTAGTAAAGCCCCTCCCCTGCAAAAAGATGTTTCAAATTGACAAAATTATAAAGAGAGAAATTCTCTTTCCAAATCTAAAATGCTGTAATAAGTATTCACTCTTACTCATGCTATTGACCTATTAAAACCTCACTAACATGAATTACACATGATGAATAACTGCTAGTCCCTAAAATATCTGCCACAGCTAAAAAGGTAAAAAAAAAATAACATTAAACTGCTGATGTTACATCTTGTTTCATAAGATGAACCACCTATACCTCTGAGTTTCCAGCACTGCTCACAGTACAAAGGATTTTCGATGTTTTTTTACTGTCTAAAAAATACTTGTAAAAAAATTCTAATGGCTCTCAGTTGCTATATTTTGATTGTACATAACACTAACACTAACCCGTTCAAAACATAATAAATTTAATCACCGGGTTAAAAAAGATAACCCAAACTTTCAAGGAAGGAGAAAATTTCAGAGGCTGAGATTCTTTTAAGGCAATTAAAATACTTGGTGCATAAAGTTTATTTTAAAAATCACAGGAAAAAGTAGCATAGCAAGATAAAGGGTGAGGGAATAAGATTAAAAGTAGAGAGAATATAACTGTGGATTTGTTCACCAATTTCTGGAATGTGGGAACTATGACAGCACATCTTGGAAATCATTTTTTTTTTTTTTTTTTAATGTGAGGGACAATTATTAAAAAGAAGTCCTGCCCTGATCGGTGTGGCTCAGTGGATAGAGCATCGGCCTGTGGACTGAAGGGTCCTGGGTTCGATTCCGGTCAAGGGCATGTACCTTGGTTACAGGCACATTCCCAGTGGGGAGGTGTGCAAGAGGCAGCTGAGGGATGTTTCTCTCTCATCGATGTTTCTAACTCTCTGTCCCTCTCCCTTCCTCTCTGTAAAAAATCAATAAAATATATTTTAAAAAAAAAATTAAAAATAAAAAGAAGTCCTTTTGTACACAGTGAAGAATAACTTCATAGAACTTAGCTTTCTTTTTGAAAATATTAAATAGGTATGCAAAGGAGTAATAACAAATAACTAAGAATACGTGAACGGTTTATGCATATCCCTAATTCTTTGAGAGCCACACGTTGAAAAGCTCTTTCCTTAATTTTACTACCAGGAAGGCAATGCTGAACTAGATGGAAATAGGAACTAATCTGTTATTCATCTACTCAGACATATCACTGAAACTGCATTTGAAACTAGCGTTTCACAGGGAAGACTGTTTCTAAGACTCAGGATGGATTTAAAAGTAGAAATATCATTGGGGGGGGGGGAGGCTAATGATGGAAACAAGCAAAAAGCTGAAGTTGAAGCCCTTTCAAAGACATTATTATCGCAATTTCTCCAGATTACCCTCGCTGTGCCTAGGTCTAAAGGAACTGGTGGTGCCATGTTGAAGGAAAAGCTATGGGAGCTCAACGAGAGAGCAACACCCCCCACACCATTCCTTTCCTCAACCTGAAAGAGTCAGGTGGCAGGAGGGTGGTCCGTCAGTGCGGAGGGTCTGTGTCTCGAGGTCCAGGGGTGCAACAACTGTCACGGTGGCCATGCCTTGGCCTTAGAAGCCAAACCCCAGACACTAGGTGATTTTAAGGGGGGTGGAGGCGGGGTGTACAGAACCATCACGAATAGGACCAGCGTTTCTAAAATGCACGTAAAGTTCCAACGGAAAGCCTGCACAGGTGTATGGAATGCAACGACTGGCCCATCCCTTCGGTTACAGGTGGAGGGGCCACTGCCTGCCTTCACTCGCTTTTTCCTACAGAAACTGAGCTTACAAGGAAGATGGAGGGACCCGACCTCTGCACGAAATACCCACGGCACTAAACCTGTCCAGCAGCTGCAGGGTGCTCTGCCTCGGCCCCTGAGAGCCAGGACGGAAGTCGCCGCCGAGGACTGGCGAGGGGGCCGCGAGCCCGCGTTCCGCCGGGGCTGCCTGCTCGCGCCGCTCGCTCACCTGTAGTACACGGCCAGGTGTCCTTCCTCGATCTTGTGGATGGAGGCATAGAGAAAGGCGACCACCACGCCCACCACTGCAGCCACCAGAGCCCGGACTTGAGTCATATTCATCCTGTTTCTCCTGAATAAGGGAGGAAAGGACGCCCAGCCCCGTGAGAGACAGGCCTATCCTGCCGGGGTTCCACCCTCCGCGTCCGCACCACCGGCTCCCTTCCGCACGCCGCGCCGGGGAGTCTGGTGCCCCTTTCTCCTCATTCATTCCTCCTGGCAGGACCCGGTTACCCCCCGCCGCGCAAAACGGCCCGCGGGCCGCCCCGGCTGTTAGCGTCGTGACACCCCCTCTCCCAGGGGCCGCTCCCGCGGCAGAAGGTCCTAAGTGGGGGGTCCGGCCGCAGAGTCCGAAGAGAGGCCCACCCCGCCACCGCGCCTCACCGATCAGTGACGCATCGCCCCCGCCCCGCACGTGCAGCCGCTTCCCGGCGCCAACCGCCGCCAACCGCCGGCCCCGCCCACTCTCTCCGCTCTGCGGCTGCGCGGGCACGCAGGCCGACGCAGTGCTCGCCCCGCGACGAAAGAGACGGGGCGCGGAGGGGTCAAAATTCCCCGGCTGTCCGCCGCGCAATCTTCCGTAAAAGCGCGCGGACTCTTATCCTTGCGCTGCTGGTTTCCTGGAAAACAAGTCGGTAATGTAGAGTAAGCAGGCATGCTTAGTTAGGAGAGGGCCTCCGGAACAAGGAACTGGTCAGTTTTTCTAGTGCAAAAACCCACTCTGCCACTCAAGTGTTCCGTTTGTCTTTTTGTGGTTTATACCGAAGCCTACGTGGCAAGCACATGCTTCATGCACGGGTCCTGCACAGAATTCAGGAGCAACCAGACTTTTTGGAAGTGGAAGTTCCGAAGAGGAAGGTATTAAATTTAATTGCGTGTTCATTCATCACGTATTTTTCTGAGCACCTATTAATGTGCCCGAAGCTAATCTAGCGAGGATTTGATGGCCATCCAAGCAATAGGAAGGGTCCTAGGAAAATGAAAGTTTGAGCTCCTGTGAAGCCATTTATTATGATGGAAAGGAGTGGGATGGTAGGCTAGTCCCGGATTTGGAAAGGCTCAAAACACCTTTTCTGTAGGAAGAGGGTCCTGGATGGCTAGAAAATAGAGACAGACTTGCTTTTTACTGCATATTCCTCTGTTCTTTTAAAATATGCATTATGTGCATATATTACCAAACACAAAAAGGACCAAGTTAAAGAGCAGAGAAAGGAATGAGAAGAACGAACACAGGAAAAATTAGAGGTTGGGCAGTAAAGGTTACTGTAAGCCTTCAAAGGCTAGCAGTGGGACCGTAACTGTACAAGTAGACGAGGGTAGGAGGGCTCGGTAACCTCTTGGGCAGTGCTTAGGGCCACTGAGTCTGCAAAACGGTTTACAGTGGAGAGAGATTGGAGGCAGGGAAGCAAAATGGTTAGAAAGTGCAGGTCCAGAGTTATAATGGTGATAACTGGAAATGGGAAGGGGTAAATAGACTTCAAGGCATTAACGCAAGGCCCCCCACCCCCAGACCACTCTATCCTCTTCTTCACCTGTATCATTCATCTGCTTTTTAATACCTAGGAATGTCTGGGACCTTGTCTGTTCCAGATCAACCAGGGTGGGGAATGTCTGGCCCACAGGCCATATAAAGCCCACAAAATAATTTGTTCTGGCCCTGGGGAGGCATTAGGGGTGAGTTAAATGACCAAATACAGCAGGCTGATTTGTAAGTTGATAATTTTCTGCGGTCCATGAATGATAAATCTAAACTAATAAAAGCGAAATATTAAAATTAACCGTTTCTCTGAGACAGGGTAAGCCATGCCCACCAGCCAATCAGAGCGGCTGTATGCAAATTAGCCCAGCCAACATGGCGGCCGCCACTCACAGACCTGAGTAAACGTTTAGGCAGCGTCCGTTGCAGCAGGAGCGAAAGCGATACTGTTTTCGGCCCTTGGCGGGCAGGCTCCGAAACATGTTTCAATAATGTAACAATCATAGAATCCTCGGGAGCTGAAGGGAACAGCAGCCTGGCCTGCCTTACTAAGAGTAACAAAGTCTCATTATAGAC